>PVJC01008085.1:0-49440 GCA_004026665.1 Murina feae | reverse complement strand
GGGGGTAGAGTGGAGGAGGTGGGGGAAGACAGAGCGGAGGTGGCGGGTGAGTCATAGTTCAGGAGCCTTCGGGAGTGGCGGTGCCAGGCCATCCAGTGCTGCATCCAGTCTCTGAGGCATGCCTACCCAGTACCCAACACCCAGTGCCCGCAGCTGTCTTGCCAGAAGATGAGATGGGTTGTGCAGCACACCAAGGGCTGCCAGCATAAGACCAATGGAGGTTGCAGAGTGTGCAAACAGTTCATGGCCCTTTGCTGCTACCATGCCAAATACCGCCAAAAAACACACGCCCCATTCCCTACTACCTCAACATCAAGCAGAAGCTCCGCCTGCAGAAGACACAGCACTGCCGGCAGCACTTGTAATTCATTCACCATCAACGCCCACACCATGCCTCAGCTGAGTCTGCCTTCCCTTCCTTCAGGACCACCCTGACCCCCTACGCTGCATCCCAGCACACCCTAGATACCACAGCCCCAACTATGCCCCAGACCTCGCCTGTGAGCATGTCACTAGTTGACTTCTCTAGCGTGGCCAGAACTCAGCCCTCCCCCCACCACAGTTTGCACTGGGAAGCCCACTCACCAGGTGCCAGTCCCACTGCCCACCGCCCAGACCCACCTGCAGCAGTGGAGACACCTGGCAGATTGCACGTGAGCCGCAGCAGCACCTGCACCTGTACTGGGTGAGCACCAACAACGGTATGCCCCTGAGGCACAGTGACCCCTGAGAGCCAGATGGCCTCCATGGGCCTGAATGTGACCCAACCAGGTCACTGGGCCTGTTATTCTGCCTCCTGAGCCCCGGCAGTGGCAGCTGACACCCATCCCCCAGCAACAGTCCATGTGAAGCATGCCCAGACCCGTGATGTCTATGCAGACCCAAGGTGCAGCCACCTCAGAGCATCTCTCCAGGTGCCCTGCAGGACCTGCTGTGGACCCTATAGTCTCCCAGCTCCCCCAGCAGCAGCCACATGCTCAACAGCCTCAAGCCAAACCCTCAGCTGATGGCAGCTCTCATCAAATAGCACACAGCAAGTGGCCAGCCAGCCCTGCCTTCAGCTCTGGCCCAGCCTGCTGAATCTGAAGGCCATGCGAGCCAGCGGGCCATGACCTGCTATCCCTCTGTAGCAGGAAGCAATGGAAGGCCTGAACCCACAGGGCCAGGCCTTGCACATCATAAACCTGGGGCACAACCCCAGCATGGTGGGTATGAACCACAGTACAGAGAGATGCCACGGAGCAACAGCAGCAGCAGCAGCAGCAGCAACATTGTGAGAGGCATTTCTGACTGTTGGTTGTGATGGGGTGTCGCCTTCTCCTGATTGCCGGGTTATCTCCTGCCCCTGAGGGCTCCCAACTGAGAGGGGGCAGACCGGGCTGAGGGACCCCCCCTCCAGTGCATGAATTTTCATGCACTGGGCCTCTACTAATTAATATAATCAGACAGAGTCAACATTTTATAAAAATCCCTCTTGATTCATGCATGGAAATTTAATTGAGTTTATATGCACATACTATTAATAAAACAGTTTCATGAAATTACTTAGTCAATGGAAACTGACCAAAAAAAAATGCAATTCTTTTCTAAGGAAAAATAATTCTGTAGTTAATATTGCTAACTTCATTTTCTCCTTAGGACAAGACCTGTAGTGATTGTCGAAGCTTCTCTAAACCATCCTGAGTCAGTAAATAGAACAAATTTTGACTGTATTGAAAATGGATTGCCTTCTGTGTGCATGGATCTAACACTCTGTTTCTCGTACAAGGGCAAAGAGGTTCCAGGTTATATTGGTAAGGGCACCCTTACAAAATTAATAGAATGTGTACTTTACCCATTAGTCTCACTGTCATCTTTTGAGCCCTCACCCTGTGTCACCTTGGAGGACTGCTTTAGGGCAGGAGAGCGCAGTCAGCTGATACACCTTTCTTCCCCATCTTTCAGATGCTCTCGTTATTCTAACCTATGAGTATGGCACATTAAGAGGTTACTGTTGTTTAGAGGTCATAAGCAAATCAAGTGTATCACTTGCTGTATTATTTAAAGTGAACTAACTGAGCTTAATCTGTAACAGCTCTTTAGAACAGAAAACGCACCACCACCGTTCCTCCTCTATTTTACTGGGCTCCTTAAAGCATGGTGTTGGCTTAAGTTGAAAACCCAGGGAGAGAGAATACTCTTTTCTTTATAATCTATCCTGTTTGAGTAACTGAAGAAGCTTTCTAAAGTCTAGAACCTGATTCTACTTTTCATAGATAACACACATCTGTTAAGGATTTATTATGAGTGCTTGTGTACATTTTTCTATTCGTCGGTAACTCAGTTATTCTCTCTGCAAAAAGTAGCATTGATAAGGCTCATCCAAAATTGTGGCTAATTCAAAATCTAAATATGTAACTTGATAAGTATTACATTTTTTACCAGCAAGTTAATTTTTCTAATTATGTTATATTAGGGCTAATATGGGAATGACTACTAATGAAATTAGTCTATGATAGGAGAGAAGCAGACCTGAGTTTATCACTTGGATATCAATAATTCAGAAAACTTATGAGCCCCACACTTAAGAGTTGACTGTACTATGACCCTGCAGGCTGCCCTCATCTAAGCATCATAAAGGGCAGCAAATACTGAACCTTAACAGATGTGTAACAGATGCTCCAGTCTGAATTAGCCTGTAGTGAGAAGTACAGAAGGAGCCCGGCATCTCTACTTGCGGTCAGATGCATTTTTTTATAGCACTCTGCAAAAATCCTGGCTAGAGGTACAGTGGTAGCACTACGGGCATATCCTTCATCAGGTTCCTCATGGAAGAAGTGACAGTTTGTGACTCTAGTAACCCAGGAGCCCAGACAAGCTGATGGATTATCCAAAAGATAGGTACTCAATTGATAGGACTGTCTGCCTTTATGTGACATCAATATATGTTGTACTACCAATTCCTTTGTGACCAGATGTTTTTTAATTGGTTGAAAAAAATGTATGAAATTCATAAATAACCACAGCAGTGTTACAAAAACATGCTCTATAGTTGTAAAATGACTCCTTGGGAGAAATAATTCACCTTAAGTATCTATATATATAAAAGGCTAATATGCTAAGTGTCCTTCCAGGTAATGATGTCATGTAGCAACACCCAGCTTCATCTCCCTAGCAATGACTAGCCTCCTCACAGTTTCTTCAGCCCAGGAACACAACTTGCTTTATAGCCAGTTGCAAACATTTCACACTTTAACCAAATGTCTGTGAAGAGTTTTCTTGTGCCTCATTTCATTTGATCCTTACAGAAGTCCCAGAGTAGGTAGATAGGAGACTTGGTGGAATCCTATTTTCTTTTCATTAGCCAGAAAATGGAGATTTAGAAAGCTTAGAAATTTGATGTATAAAAGGCTAAGTTGACTTGCATACACATGATACATATAAAGCTCTTGCTGGCACCAGTAACACACATGTGTTTTGATCTGTCAGTGTTGATTGTGAATTTGGTTGACACTTCTATTATGGAGAAAGGGTGAATAGCAATATTAAAATATTCTAATTAATTTCCTTTCAATGTGCACAAATCCATGCACCAAGCCACTAGAGTTTAATGAAACCAGAACATTTTTGCCTCTTACTCTGAGTGGATTTTTATTCACCTTCCTTCATTTACTTTTGTCTAAATATCTCTAAGGCATTGAATCTCAGTCATTATGATTTTAAAGCCAATTGATTTGGACTTTATTGCTTATTTTCTAAATAAAAGGAAGATTGGCAGATTTATTTGAAACTTGTAGGAGTAGTATAGGTTCTATACTTAGATTTCCCTGAAATAAATAGATAAAATACTTTCAGAGGAGTTACTTATGTCTAAAATATAAGTGAACACTTCAGGAGTTACGTAAATTCAAAATACCACTTAATGAATTATTGCTCCTATATGAGTGACACCTCAACAACCTATTAGATGCAGCTTGTTTTGCAAAGATCCTCTTTAGACTCAAGAAGTGGCTCTTTCTTGATAAGATCTAACTTGGACTTTTTTTAAAAAATTGCTTGTAAATTTTCCTTATTGTTTTGCTTACTGAAGATCATTAGCAGATGATTAGTATGTACTATGTCAGATTTGAAATAAGTCAGTGGTCACCAACCGGTGGTCTGCAGACCACTGGTGGTCCATGAGGTCTGAAAGGTTGACGACTCCTGACTTAAGTTCTTCCAGAACTGCCAAAATATTTATTGAAAGAATGTCTGTCTGTATTTGTTTATTTGTGCACAAATCAACACTTGAAGTACAAACTAAAAACCAATAAAACTGTGGAGCTGACTTAGGGCTGGAAAAAAAGACATCTGTGAGTAAACTGTTTATATAGGTTTGACTTTTGAACCATGTGTTCACTATACATTAAAAAACAATAACAAATAAAAGAAAATGATCAGCCCCTCAAATTGGAAACAATGGAAATAAGTCAACCTAACAACATATGAAGTTAATTACATAACCACACAAGATAGAAATATTCCAGGTGACATCAGAGCACAGTACTCTGCCTGAACTTCTTTAGACACATTTTCTGTGCACAAAAATGGACTCCAAAGAAATTTGAAACTTTGCTCAGGACTTTTATTATTAGTAACAATTTGGTACTGTTGTTTTGAAACATTTACATGTAAGTGGATTAAGCAAATAACTAAAGATTTTAATATCGTTAAAATAAGAAACCTAGAGAGAAATTTATACATTCTTTTATTTATAAAAATAACTTTTGTAATTTGTATTTTTAAATTGTTCCCTCTTTCATAGTTTAGGTTAGTTTTTAAAAGCTATTTGTTGAATAGAATTTAAGACATTTCCAATATTCTCTATAACTTTGACTATGATCACTTCAAAAAGAACAACATAAATACTTTTAAAAATTAATTGCAATTCTCTCTTTATTCGTTCAGTTTTGTTTTATAACATGAGTTTGGATGTGAGCAGAAAGGCGGAGTCACCATCGAGGTTTTACTTCTCTTCTAATGGAACTTATGACATGATTACGGGAAGCATAAACGTGTCAAGCACAGTTGCTACCTGTAGAACACATCAAGCATTTATGCGGGTAATGTAGACTAGTTTGTACTACTAATGTATAAGCTTCAATATTATCAGTGCAGTAAAAATCTTAGTACATTGGTATCTATTTTTTGTTGTTGTTGTTGTTGTTGTTATTATTGTAGTTTGTTGTTAATTTTCACCTGAGGATATTTTTCCATTGATTTTTTTAGAGAGGGTGGAAGGAAGGGGGAGAGAGAGAGAGAAACATCAATGTGAGAGAGACACATCAATTGATTGCCTCCCACATGCATCCCGATCAGGGCCATGGATTGAGCCTGCAACTGAGGTACCTGCCATTGACCGGAACTGACCCTGGGACCCTTTAGTCCTCGGGCCGACGCTCCATCCACTGAGCCAAACCAGCTAGGGCATTGGTATTTATTTTTTTATCAAATACAGTTAAAGGCCAGTGCTATCTCTTCCTGAACGAGCTGTCCTATTTTATTGCTCCAGATTCAAAACCTTTAATAACCTGTGACCCGGATAATTCAAAGTCCACTTTTTGCACCTCCTTTATTTTACATTTATTACATTTTACTGCATCGCTGTTTTTAAAAGACTTGCCTTTTCCTTTCTACAATTGCAGTGTTCTTACCTCTGTTTATACCCTTGCCTAGAAATGTACATATTGGAACAGCTCAGCTGAGCCTCAGATCTATTCCTGAGGAGGGCTTTTTTTGAAGGGGGGAGGTCAGAGGGGTGTTGAGGGGGGAGGGGAGGCAGGAGGAGGGCAAGTTGGTTTGTTTTTCGTGTGACTCTAACAAAGCAGAATGCAACATGACTGCATTGGGTTACGCCATTGCCTCCGTGCCAGCATTGTCAGTGATGTCAGTGGGAACGTGCACAGTTGTAGTGGGATAGGGATCAGCTGTGGGCCAGGAGGATGGCTTGCATGACGGTGTGGGGTATGTCCTGCCAAAGCACAGTCAGTTTCATGTTTCTTTTATTAAAACCCCCGTTCCCAAACTGATCGTCATGTTCCTTGCATTGGTCAGATTTTATCCTATGAAGCAGTGCCAGGTCTTTTTCAAGAGGGAATGGTGTACTGCATCAGAAAATCCATTGTCGTAAAAAAAGCCAAACTATTCCCAGGAGCCATTTCTGGGATTTCAAATAGTAGCTTCAGCTTAGAACTTAATTGTCCCTTAGATACTTATTCCAAGCAAATGCAGACAAGCATCAGGACTCCAATACACTATTACATTATTACATGCCAAGAGCACTAATCCCTGTGCTGCTCCCTCATTTCCCTGAGCAGTTTCTATTATACTTGAATAAAACAATCAGTTGGTCAGGAGACAAAAGTATGGAATGATATTAATGAAGCTATCATCTATATGCTAGAGTTTAAAGGGGTTCTCTTTTTTAAAATTTTCTATAGTTGTCATTTCACTTAGGTTAGTCAGTTTCAGAGACTAACACAGAGACCATTTTAAAGGCAATAAAAGGCTAACGTTAGACATTCACAAAGAAACATATTGTGTTGAATGTGTGTAAATGGCAGTAAATTGATCTGACTTATTTAGGCCTGTGTTGTTTGGCATTGTTCCTATGAGTAAGTATTCCTCAAAATTGTACATTTTCTTTGGAGTGAATTTGTAGTTGAAGTGACATTTTAGCAGAGGTTTCTGTGTTTGTTGTTTATGTACTTTAAATGTTATCATTGACTTTGGGCCATATTGTCAATGTCAAACAAAAACACTTAGCTCTGGGGTTGGAACATAGTGCAGATTAAAAAAAACCACACATGTGATTTTATTCCCCCCCCCTTCCTAAATTTTCTTGCTTTTGTTTGGGACATTTTAATACTCAGACATAGAAAGTCAAAAGGGAATTGTGACCCTCCCACCACAATCCGGGGAGGATGTAAGGCCCACAGAAGCATCTTCCCCGGCCTCCGTCGGGGAGCACGAGGAAAGTGTGGTAATGCAGTGAGTGTCTTTTCACCCCCAACAGCATGGCACCTGATGGGAGGCATTCGGCGTCATTAACATGGCTGTGCTTCTACTGTCTGGATTCTGCCAACATATCTTCCTAATAATAGAGGAAAACAAAACGAACACCAGTCAGGATGCCTGGGTTGTTCCTCTGTTCTGTAGAACATGCCCAGTGTCAGCAGCGTTAATATACATGTGCTTCCTATCGTGGCGCCCTGACAGTGAAACAAGGTGTTGCTTGTTAATGATTTACTCGGGCCCACAGACCCCTCCTCTCAGAGGACTCCTAGCTTACTAGTTAGGCACACTTTCCTTATATAATTGTTTCCTTTGCCTATACCAAGCAAGTTCCACTTAACCACCCACCAATTAATTCAGAAGGTATTTAGTGAGTTATGAATGCATGTCAGGTTGTGTTTGAGACGCTTGTAATCATTTAATGAAATAGAAAATGATGACTACCTTCAGAGAGCTCATAGTCTTGTGAGGGTGAGATAATAACATGGTCAAAATGTAAATTGTATAGTATTTTAGAAGATGATATGGGTGATGGAAAAGGGGAAAAAGAGGGCAGAGTTCAAACTATTATGGAGTTTTATGGAAGGAGTGAAGAGTACAATTTTAAATAGGCCTCATTCAGAAGGCAACGTTTGAGGAAAGACTTGAAGGAAATGAGGAATTCACTGTGTAGATGTCTAGGACAGTGGTTCTGAACTTTAGCAAGTAACAACAGCATCACCTGGAAGGTTTGTTAAAACACAAATTGCTGGAGTTCGTGATTCAACAGATCTTCGGTGAGGCCTGAGGATTTGCAGTTCTACAGAGTTCCCAGGTGATGCTGTTGCTGCTGACTTGGAACCACACTTTGAGAACCCCTGATCTAGGAGAAGACCATTACAGAAGAGAGAACTAGGTAAAAATGTCTCAGGACAAGAATGCACCTGGTTATTTTAAGAAACAATGGAAAGGCAAGGATGACTGGAAAAGTGAGCTAAGGGAAGAGTAGTGGAAAAGGAGATCATATGGGACCTGTGACATTTTCTCTGAATAAAATGAGGATCTACCTGACTCAGTAATAAAAAGGAATGTGTGCTCTAACTTCTGTGTTAAGACTAGATAGTGGGGGACCAAGAGCTGACAAAGGGAGAAGAGGCTACAGCAATAACCCAGGTGAGAAGTGATGGCTTCATCAAAAGTGGTGGCAATAAATATGGTCAGAGGTAGTTGAAAAAATATCCTACACAGTTTGCTGACAGATGGGATGTCTGGCTTTTGAAAAAAGGGCTCTGAGGTGACTCTAAGGTCTTAGCCAAAGCAACTAGAAGGATGTAGTTTCATCACTAGAGATAATATGCAAGGAAACAAGTGTTGGGTGGGAAATTCTGGAGTTGAGTGTGGCCCTGCTGAGTTGGAGAGAACTTTTTGCGTACAAGAGTAAACATCTATTAAACATTCGTATACACTCATCTGGGATTGGGAAGAGGCATAGAGCTGGAAATATAGCTTAATGTACCTTTGGCATATGGATGGTTTTTAAAGCCGTAGGAGATGGCGGAGGCCACCACCGAAAGAGAAGAGGGTGGAGGTCTGACACTAGGGCCCTACCACATGAAGAGATTGAAGAGAGGAGAGTTCTTTCAGAGGAGATGAGAAGTAGGAAAGGGGAATTTAAAAGCAAGATCTGTCGCATCCTGCAAGTGAAGTGAAAAAAAAAAGAGCAAAGAGGAGAGCATGACAATGTTTTCAAAGCTGCTGCTTAGTGAAATCAGGTGTGGACTGAGAACTGGGCTTTGGGTTAGCAATATGGAGGCTATTGGTGACTGTGGCAACAGCACTTCAGAGGAGTAGTTAGGGAAAAGGGAGAAGAATTTGAAACAGAGAGTACAGGTGATTTTTCACAAAGTTTTGCTCCACCTGAACCAAAGAAATGGGGTGGGGAGTTAGTAGCTAACATGAGAAGTGGGATGAAGAGGGTTGTTTTTTTATATATAAGATAAAAGGAATAGCATGTTTTTATAATGATGCGTATGTTCCAATAAAATGTAACATTTATGATATAGATGAGAGGAGAGAACAGTTAGAGCAAATATCTTGAGAAGGCAACAGATAGGAAGAAGAAATAGTCTTTTGTGAGAATGGGAGAGTAAGGAAGTACAGTATGGTTGTGAGATGGTATTCGTGTCTAACTTGTACCCATGGGCATAAAGTGAGATGAGTCAGATGGTGATGGTTTTTTTCCAGCCACATCCAATCTTACAGGTGAAAGTAGACGAAACAGTAACAGTTAACCAAGGAGTGGTTTGTCGAAGAAAAACAAGGGGCCAAAGAGTCAAGGAAATATGCAGGTGCGTGTTCACCATAAAGGTTAAGGGTGGTGAGGAGAGGGAGGGGACATCCGAGGGTGAGGAACAGGGAACTAAGTTAAATTGGAGGTTCCAGATGGATCAGCAAATCGTTGGAATTGAGTTTGAAAGGGAATAAGCTAGAAAGATATCACCAATATTACATTAACAGCCATTAGAGACCTAAAGTTGAAGAAAAGATTGAATTTTTTATTTTATTCTTGATCACAGTTCTTGGTTATATCATGTAACTGAGTCTTTCAGCCTGCCTGCATTTATAAAACCCATCACATTCTCTGATGGTAGATAATTTATTAAAAAAACAAAATCTTATAAAAGTTGGGCCTCATTATATCCTTTTCTTTTAATCACACATTCTCTGGTTTCATATATTGGATCTTGGAATATAGGAGACATTTTTAACAATCTAATAAGCATCTATATCTCTAGTGCGTCCATTTTCTAGTATTATTTTCATAGTATCATTTTTCTGAGACTATGGTCATTTATCTGGTTGGTAAGCACACAAGTTTCCTAAAGTCTACTTAACCTAATCATAAATAAAACAGCATATCGTGTGGTCAAAATTTGTTCCTCAAAAAAAAAAAAAAAAAAAAAAAAAAACAGAAAAGAGGGCAGAAATTGTTTTTCTCTTGCAAAACTCTACTGTGTTTCAGTTGCTTATAATTATGCCAAGCTTTAATTTTTTGCTTCTTGAGCCATAACCTTTGATTTTTAGGAAAGTGGGACCTAGAAATTCAAGTTGAGAGTTCATAAAAAGTTTCTGTGATATTAGAGAAATGATTCATTTTTTTATACCTTCAAGTGTTTTATCTACTGAAATTATTTTCTACTAGGTATCTCTTTTCCCTCAATAAAAATGTTTTCCCATTCCTGTAAATATATGAAATGAATTTTTGTCTTTGCTGTGTTCAAATACACAGTTTTATTAGATCTTAAAGATGTATTAGGACAAGGTATAATTTTTTAGGTTGTTTTGATTTAGAGAAAACTGATCGATAATTGCAGCAATTTTTGGAAATACTGGAGCAGCCATGGAAGTGAGATGCCCTTTGAGGTTTTCCTAGATGACATTTCTTCATTGAATTTGATGGAATCTCTGCATCAAAATATTCACTGATGTTTGAGAAGAGTACAAGGGTGCCACATTGGGATAACAAAGGAAGTAACAGGATTCCTTTCCTGCCAATGTAGTATTTCCAATAAAAACTAGAAATATCTAGTTTAGTCAGACCAGGAATGCCTATTGGTATCCAGAGAGCCAGTGAGTACAGTGGCATTAGCATGTTCTGTAAAAATCATTAAATCAGCCTACCTGCTACCTATTTTGTGAATTAGCTCATTCTTCTCTTTCCCTTATTTTTTCTAATTTCTAGATTTTAAATTTCTGAAATAAAGGAATTTAGTTATGTAGCTCTGTAGGTGATTTCTAAAGCCCATCTTGTTCGATAATGCCAAGGAAATGAATGAGTATTATTTGATTTATTTTTAACTTGTATTTTATATATCTGATTTGCTTATATAAGCACATAGTTTAGTGAGTGCCGTTTGCTCCTAAGCAGGTATATTTTAAGCACAGCACACTGTGGAACAGTCCATATATGCATACATTTCTGTTCAAAATTTAAGTGCAAGCCAACTATATAACTATACTCACATTAGACTATTCTGGAAGTGAATTGCTTATCCCAACATATGTTAATTCTTTGATTGATTGTAAGGTCTTTGAAAACAGAATGTGTTATCTTATGCATGTTTGTATTCTTTTTAGAACTAACATGTTACATAAGGCAGAAAATCAATATTTAATCAATTTATGGGTAATGTATTCTCGGTGCTATTTAAGGAATTCTGTGAGGGAAAATCTGAGCATGTTCTACTGATAAAATGATTAGGACACCTGTCTTATGATTGTTGTGTTTTGTTGTTTTTTCCAGAAATCGTAGTGCTAGAAGTTTGATAGTTTGCTGTCTCCTGATTCAAGCTTCCAGATAAAATGATTATAATTACACATGGTCCTACTGGCTTAGGTTCCAATCTATGCCTTGGTTTTACCTTTTCCCTCTCCAACCTGTTACCAACATTAGTACTAGAGGAGCATTTAAAAAAACCTCAGCCCTGGCCCGTTTGGCTCAGTGGATAGAGCATCTCTTCACCAGCCCGGGCCCTGATCAGAGATCGAGCAGGAGGCAACCAATCAATGTGTTTCTCTCACATTGATGTTTCTTTTTTCCCCTTTGTCTTCCACTCTCTCTAAAATCAATGGGAAAATATCCTTGGGTGAGAATTAAAAATAGTAACAAATTTAAAAACCTCACACCTAAAACTTGATCATATTCTTGCTCAATATTCTTCAAGGAACCTTTCTATCCCCTTTCACGTACAGCTTGGGTGGCCTTCCTTCTTCTGTCCTTGTGTCTGCATATGTCACCACACTCATCTCCCATACTGTGTGGATTTATGGGTTACAGACTGTGACATAGGAATTGCCTTTCAGTTTTATGTCCTCAAAGCCTGTGTTGTACACAGTAGATCTATGAATAGATACCTTCAAATGCTGATACCTCAATGTCATTTTCATTAAGTAATATTTTATAGGTATTTCTGGCCCCATCAAATAAATTCCTTCACGACATAAACACAGTCAGAGGGCATGGGCCTGCAGCTCAGTTCTTAAGTTGGCCATAGATACAAATGTCCATGAAAGTCAAATAAGAAGGAGGACTTTGTATAATTTCAAGCATGTGGTAATTTGCATGCTTGTGGGTGCCCTATTTTATGAAATTGTCCATAAAAATGTGGCATGGAATCTTCATTATTTTTGGTAGAGATAGCACATACCCATCCAAATTAAAAAATTTTAAGCAAATCTCCTTGTTCCCTTCTAAATACTTACTTTAAGACAGTTTTGATATTATAGCATTTGTCCTTAAGTAGAGCTGTTAAAGTTAAATTAGTGTGAATATCTGTCAAGTACAGTTCTTGCAAGAGTACATGTACACTTTATATATTGTGAGAAAAGCATAATTAATAGCTAATTAGGATAATGAAAGTAATATACACCAGATGTAGAGAGGACCTTGTGGAAAATTAGTATGAATTAGGTAACATGTGATTTGGTCAAAGCAAGCTTGTTGAGAAAAATTAAAACAGTGGACATGTGGAGGGACAGTCAATGGCTGTCTAGCTCCTACACCTCAGGGATAATTTAATCAAGTTTGCTATTATACTACTCAGGGCTTCAAGCTGTTCCATTTTCACAAGTTGATAACTTGGGATTTGAGCCTTGATTTGCAGCATTCCTATATGGTCAAGGTTTCATGTTGAGATGATCACTTAATAAAATCATCTCCATGTATAAAATTAGAAAAGTAATGAGAGCTCTTGAGTACTCTGATTCATGCTCCAAATCTTCCAGGAACCACTTAATTAATGTAAGTCTAATCCTTGTTATGTAACTCATTTTCTTTTTAATGTTTATTGGTTGTCAGTAACCTAATTTTCTTTTTTTCTTATTCCTTCTAAATGTTTACCAGAATTTCTTATAAGAAATTAAAATTCAATAAGTCCTTGTTGGTTTATATAGCTACATTTTGAAAGCAACATGCACATAGATAATGTCTAACATCTGTTGATACCTTAATAAGTGTCAGGTATTGTGCTCAGTGTTTTATGTAGATTATACCATTGAATCCTTACAACAAAAAGGTGTAGGTATCATCATTATCGTTATTCCCATTTTCAAATGAGGTAGCTGAGCCACAGAGAGATTAAGTAATTTGCCTAAGGTTACATAGATAATAAGTGATGAACCTGAGATTTGAACCCCAGTAGTCTGCCTCCAGACCACCTGATTTTCATGTTTTTATTACTGTTTCTCTCTCTCTCTCCTTGCCTCCCTCCCTCCATACATTGATAATGTCCTGACTGATGAGAAAGGAAAAATTATATAAATACATAGAATAGATGTAGGTTTTTTTATCGTTACATAAAGACATACAATAGATGTAGTTTTCCATGTGATATCTGTATTCCTTTTACTTCGTTGATGGTGTCAAGTTACTATATGTATAATTAATACATTAATCAGTATGATAGGGTGTTGTTCTATTATCCATTAGAGATTACTAATGAGCTTTGAAAATAATTTGTTTTTTTTTTGTTTTTTAGTTATTTATTTTACTTTTTGTTTGCTTTTGCTTTTGCTTTTAGACAGTGATGTTTAAGCCATATTCCTATCCTGGGGTGTCTATAGATAAATAGAAAACTGGCCCATTGACATTACTCACTAGAAAGGCTGTCAATTACAACTAAAAATTAGGAAGATATTAAATTTATAAGAATACATACAGAATATAGCGAATTCCAAATGGGCTACAATTTCTGTGTAATTGATAAACTCAAGAGTTCTTTTCTTGTGAAGTCTGAAAACAGTAATCCTAGAAACGTTATAAAAACAACTAGCAAAAAGATTCAGTACAGTGATAGGATAAAATATTGAATGTATAAAGAATGCAACTTTGCTGTTACCTTCCATAACCTGTTAGAAAGGATAATTGGAAAGGTCCATAAAAGGATATGTTTCATAATAAATATTAATGCAAATGAATCAAATTATATAAAAATACATTGAAAGATCTAAAAAGAAGACTTGAATAAATTGAGAGATTATATTTCTACAAGTCTATTAGAGGGCAATGTTAAATAGAATAAAATGTTCATTAGTACTTTGAAACGATCTACAATGAGTTTATAACGAAAAATGCTATGTTGTAAAGTCAAGTTAAAGAAAGTATGCATAGAAAATACTATGGAAGAAAATATGCTCAGTGTAGACCTTTATATACTGTTAGATGGTTATAGTTTTTTTTATTTTTACGCTATTTTTGTTTTTTTCCCTAAACACATGAATGTTTTTGTGCTATGAAAAATATAGTCAAGGTTTCATGTTGAGATGTTCACATTTTTAAAAAATAATTTAGATTAAAAGGTAAGATTTTTTTACTTCCGTGTGTTGTGTTTGGCCTTATGTAGGAAAGGAAGAGCTCTCTATTTTTTAAATTTATATTCTTCTCTTTATTTTTAATTCATATGGTTTTAAATTTCCTTAGAAAGATGTGCGAGACATCCTCAATCCAATTCATGTTGTAGCTGCTTACCACCTTGGGCTTGATATCACCAGTAAAAGAAGTATAGAGGAATTCCCACCACTCCAGCCAATTCTTCAGCAGAAGAAAGAAAAAGACATAATTGAAAAAACAGTAGGAATATTTTCTTTTATTCAAAAATTGTGACATGTAACTAAAAATTGTTTTTTTGAAGTATTACATAATTCTAGGAAAATGAACTCTAATTTTTTTTAATTGTATAAAACTTTTGTGTAAAAAGAAATTTATGGTATGTCTTGTTTTCATTTTAATTTTTTTTTATATTTCCTTGAGGATAGTTAACTGGATATTTTAAAATGTGCATTTAGTCATAGCAGTGGTTTCTCATCCTATATAATAAAAGGCTAATATGCAAATCAACCAGCAGAATGACTAGTCGCTATAACATGCACTGACCACCAGGGGTCAGATGCTCAGTGAAGAAGCTGCCCCCTGGTGCTCCGTGTGCTCCCACGGCAGGAGCGCTGCTCAGCCAGAAGCCAGGCTCACAGCTGACGAGCACAGCAGTGGTGGAGCAGGCCTAAGCCAGCAATCGGACATCCCCCGAGGGCTCCCAGGCTGCAAGAGGGTGCAGGCTGGGCTGAAGGATGCCCCTCCACCCAAGTGCACGACTTTCATGCACCAGGCCTCTAGTATACTACATAAAATGTTAATTTTCTCTCTTGATGGCTTCCCAGGGAAGAAAGTATATTACTAGAGAGCATTCATAGTGAGAGTGAGTTGCATTCATGAGTTGGTTATTCTGTGTCATCATGTGTGTTGAATTTATCGTTTTCTTTTTCTGTCTCTTCTCTCTCATTTGTGTCTCCCTCTCACTCACCCAACCATGATTCACTCATGTCTTGTTAGTCTAATTCCCTTGCTGGGTTTTACTCATTTATAGGTGTATGTATTTATGTTACACAATAGTTTCTCTTTTAAAATTTAACTGTGTGCTTTCCAGTCCCATCCCAGCACTGACTGCATTTTGGGATGGATCCTGCAGTCTAACCAATGAACTGCTTTTTCCAGTTTATCTTAAAATATATCACATTCACTGACTGAGTGTTTATTTCTGGGAGTCCAGTTCATAACTTTTCTATCCAACAACACAAAGACATAGTCAACAGGATGTTTGGGGGTATGTTAAAACCTTCATTAAAATGTTCGCTAATGGCACACAGAATGTAAAAGATAAAAGGGACGTTTTAAGGTCTAGTTCATTTCCTGTGCCAACAAAATTGGCCCTAAGTCACTTTGATATTTGAGCTTACAATCACCACTGTCTAGTCTACAATGTTAGATTGAATAAAGATAATAACTTAAGAGCAAATTTTCTTTATACCCATATATGAAAATATTTCTGGAAGTTAGTTTATTCAATCTCCTGTTTGACTTCACTTTTTAATAGCAAGTACCTTTAAATGTGTTTTATTGTAAGTGCACAAGCCAAAACCTAAACAGCTTGTAGTTATAATAATTAACAGCTTGACTCTCAGAACAACCTGTTTTATAAATAAGCGTGATAGGAAAAGTCATATTTACCTAATCATTTAGAGAAAGATATATACTCTCCTTGTGCTCGCCCTGTAGAGGCAGTCTGTGATCTGCCGTGCAGTTTGACAATACTCCAGTCCTTTGCCATTTCGTGTACCTGGCTCATTTCTCTGAGTTTCTAGATTTCTTTGTTTTCCGCAACTCATTGTTTCTCACCTTTGCCTCTCCTTCCCTTACCCCCAACCCTCCCTGCTCTTTCCATGTTTTTCTTTGTCTAACTTTTTAAACTCGGGTCTTCCATGTACCTTGTAATATCTCCTGGTCCTATTAAAATGCTCAGAGGTATGATATGCTATCATTTACTTTTGTTCAATGTGTTCTTAAAGTGAAATTTCTAAATTTCTACAATTTGTTCTTTTTAACAAACATAAAATCGCTGCAAAATTAAGTGCCAGGCTCACACATAGTAAGTGGAATCAAAGTATCAGAAAATTGAGAGGAACCTGACAAAGAGCATCTTGGCAGCACGGGTTTTAAATTCTTACATAGATCGCTACCAAAGTTCGGTTTAAAATTTTTTTCTTACAACGATTATGAAAGAAAAACATCCCTTTTCCCATCTAATAAATTTAGGTTTTAAATTTGCCTATTAGAAGAACTTAGTTCTTTTAGCCCAATAATTATTTTTCATTTAAACCTACAACTTAATTCTCATATCGAACTCCTCAAAAAATGATAAAATGAGTTATCAATCTGATTTATTAATTTTATTCTTCTCACGTGTCATGGATGTCTGTCTTTAAAAAAACAGAAATATGCCCACTAACTGAACTAACAATAAAGTACTGTCATATTTTATTTCTAGATAAACTTTGCAAGGTTTTGTGCCCATGAAAATTGTTCTGCTGATTTACAAGTTTCTGGGAAAATTGGATTTTTGAAGTAAGTCTAGTTTATTCTTTGTTATTTATCAAGATGGGATCATGGGTGTGCATGTGAGTTTCAAAGAGAAAATGCCTAAGAACTAATACTTGGGGGTTAGCAGCATTTAAAGAACTGGAGAAGAACAAGATTCAACTGAGAGAGATTATCACTTTTCGAAAGAAGAAGGATATGTGAACACCAAGGCTTTATGAAGCATGTCTTAATCTTTTGTTGGTAACTAAAGAGGTATTTTAGGATTTGACTGTTCCTTAAGTCATCATCATTAGAATTTTAGTTGTGTTTTAGACATTTGTCAGTGTCTCTTACTACTAGAGTTTTGATGGCAAAATGAGCTAACCTTCACTACATGATGCTTAGTTTTGTGTCACTCAGAAAAATGATTACATAATTCAGACTAATGTATAAAACAAAGAAATTCCTAAATATATATGATACCTTTGAGAGGGAATAAACCATCTTGTTTTTCTAAATTCACAGAAGGAGAAACAGTCAGAAGAAAACTTATGCAATGTGGTTAGAATAGTAGCTAACATATAGAAAACACTAGATAAATGTTGACTGCTGTCATTATTTTATTACTAGGGGCCCAGTGCACAAAAATTTGTACACTCAGGGGGGTCCCTCAGCCCGGCCTGTGCCCTCTCACAGTCTGGGACCCCTCAGGGGATGTCCACCTACTGGTGTGCCTGGCCAGCCTGGGTGAGGGGTTGAGGGCCATTTTCAGGCTGCCCACAGCTCCCATTGACCCAATGTCCCAGCGAGGCTGGCTGGAATCAGGTTTCTGGGGTTTATTTATCTTCTATAATTGAAACATTGTTGCCTTGAGCAGAGCAGTTTACTCCATCAGTGGTGCAATGGAAGCCTCCTGTTTGCACTAGCTCCGTGGCTGCCAGCCACTATCTTGGCTGGGTTAATTTGCATACAACAGCCCTGATTGGCTGGTGGGCATGGTTTGGCTGGTGGGCGTGTCTCAGAGTGGTGGTTAATTTTCATATTACTCTTTTATTAGATTAGATGGGAAATAAACCATTATAATTTTGTCATCTTACATCCTCTATATTGAAATTATTTTGCATATCAGAGGGCAGACATGAAAATGAGGATCAGGGATAGAATGCACGGTGCAGGTTGAGGGGTGACGATGTATGGGAAATGAAGGAGGAAAAACAGGCATCAGTGACAGGACAGAAAAATGGGAAATTCTATTGGGAGGTGAGTCTACAAAGGCAGCAAGTTTAATGGGGGCATGTTGAATTTGGTGGGACTTCAGCTCTCCAGGAATACTGTGAAGTGCTCTGCATATTCCTGACTTGTGTGAATGCTTGGGGTTGGAGGAGGTGGAATGTGCACTTCACAGAGAAAAGAATAAAGATTACCTCTTGGGGGGACAGTTTTATTTAAAAAGCTTAACACAAATAGGGAGTCCCTGTAGGAGACTGAAGAGAACTAAGAGAAAAACTGAGTACACTGTGAAATAGCCAATATAAGAGGGACTCCATATTGTAAAATTTTGTAGAGAGACTAGATAGCATAATGATTAAGAAAGCTCATGGGAATTGGCATTTAAAATGTGACTTGTGGAAAAAATATCACTGGCGATTTGCAAGATGGAAATTTAGTGCAGTAGTAGCTGAATGATAGGGTAAGTGCTTAGGGAAGAAAATATACTGGGAACAAGTGGCTTTATCATGTTATGTAATCATGCAGAGGCAGGGAAAGAAAGAATTGGAGAGAGAATTTTTCTATTTAAATCCAGGAGTACTTTTTGTACCTATTTGAACTCTCTGAAGCATTTGACAGCTTTTCACTTCCTCTTTTGAATGTCTTTTGCTTTAATTCCCATGATGACACCCTACTCCCTTCTCCTTTTCTAGCCTCTCCTCAATTGGAGATATTTGATTTTGACTCTATTGATTCCCCAGTGGTTTTCTCACCCCTTTCTCACACTCTCACATTTTCCCTGGCTATCTTACCTACAACTGTGACCTCACTAGGTCTGCCTACAGTGCGAATGCCCAAATCAGTATCTCCGAGTTCCACACCCACACATCCAGGTGTCTATTAGACACGTCCTCTGGAGCTCAACCGCATTCTTCTCCCTTTTTAACCCTACTATTCAACAAGTTAGTAAGTCCTGTAATAACCACCTAGATGTTATTGTTTTTTTTCCATCATAATTCTCTGTGTCTACTACTACTGCTTCATGCCAAGCACTGAATATTCTACATAGCTCACAGGATTTCCTTCTTTCTCAGCTATTGGTCTCATATTTTAACATTATTTTAATCCTTCTACCATGATGTTTCCAGAATGTGCTTTCTCACATACACCTCTGATAACAGTGTTTCACGGGTTCAATATAACCTAAACGCTAAACTCCTCAGTGTTCTTTCTCACCAACTCCCTGGGACTTAGAGTTGCTTGGCCACATCATGCTCTCCCGAACTTTGTATGGTTTCACTTCTTGGTTTCACTTCTCCAACATATCTACTTGGTTAATTTTTATTTATCTTGAAAATCTCAGCTGTTTCCTAGGTGAAGTCCCTTTTGTCTCCAGGTACATAAATTTAAGTCCTCCTGTGCCCCTAGTCCCACTGTACTTGCCACTCACTACCATGATTGCCTGTCTCCACAGCATCCTGTAAGCTGCTTCAAGGCAGGTTCCTGTCTTTTCATCTTTGTGTTGATATTGCCCAAAACAATATCTG
Source organism: Murina feae (assembly GCA_004026665.1). Taxonomy (NCBI): domain Eukaryota; kingdom Metazoa; phylum Chordata; class Mammalia; order Chiroptera; family Vespertilionidae; genus Murina; species Murina feae. The sequence goes on along the minus strand of PVJC01008085.1, from coordinate 29,766 downwards.
GGACACTGTCAGTAACTAATAGATGTTTGCCGAGAATGGAACAATGTTCTAAAAAAACAAACAAACAAAACAAAAACAGTATATAATGAGATCAACTCAAGTGGAGGAGTTAGCTTTAGGAAGAAATTAAACTTGTCCTTATCTTGAGCTGAACAGATATGAAAAGATGTTTGACACTGATTGAGAAACTCAGTGTGGAAGGAAATAAAATGGAGAGAATTCATGGATGGCCAGGATACAGAAAAGTAGGTTCATGTATGGAAAGTGGAGGTTTTTAGGGTAGATCTGGGAATATGAAAGGCATGGAGAAAAGCTCAGAATAGCTGTTATGACAAATAGGATAGGAAGTCAACTAGGAATGAGTGAAAAGGTTCAGAAACAGTGAGTAGGAACACATATGGCAGAGAATAAATTAATTCTTTTCACTGAAGCAATGCCAGTATAGCCTTGAGCATCCACAATTGAGGGCCAAGAAGCCCTAACCTATTTGATTAATAATTGGACTTTATACTTAATTATCCAGATTGGCTGTTCTTCTAGTCCAAAAATAGTGACTACTAGCTACTTTGTATCCCAGCATGTAGTGTGGTGCCTTTGTTGATGTATTAGCTGAAAAATGTATAACCTTCCCATTCATGTATTTATTTTCTTCCTAACATGCTTAGTGTTCTTAGTGTTTTTGCTGCCATGGGCCTTTGATAAGTAGAGTTGTGTGTGGGAAAGCTTATCTCAGCTACAAATAAGTAGTGTTTTATTTTCTTACATCAGAAACTCCCACCGTCACCTTTATTATCTTTCATTGCAATCCCTCTGACCTGTTAGAAAATGGGACATTAAAATTTGTACAAAAATTTACCAAGCATGCTTCTTTTCTGAATAATGAAAATACATCTTGAATTAAGAGGTCAAATATTAATATAATCAAATTGTTATTTTTTATTCGTTACATATTTTTTCACAATAAGCTATTACATGGTTAATTTGCATCATTAATTTGAAATGATACTATTTCTTAACGTCTAAATGTCAAGTCCATTATAATTTTAAATGGCAGGTAACTGAGGGTACAGCCGTGTTTCTCAAGCTGCGGCCCTTGAGTCACTTTTACAAGAATCATCTAGAAATGCAGGTTCCTAGACCTCAAGACCATCTAAATTAGAAGCGATGGGGACCAGGCCAGAAATGTGGTTTATTAAAGGGGCTGCCAGGGCTTCTCATTATACCAAGACCTGAGAACCAAGGTGGTAGTAGGTGGTGGAGAGTTTCAGATGTGAAGTCAAACAATCCTGGCTCAAGTTCTGTATCCACCCTCTGCTAGCTGCAGAGAAGCCTTTTAATAAGCTCTATAAACCACTTCCTTGATTAGGAGGTAAAATAGTCCCTACTCTGTGAAAGCTGCTTTAAAGATAAATAATGCAGAAATGCAGGCCCAATACATAGCTCAAAACCTGCTATGCATGACGCTGTCATAAAAGTTACTTTTGATAAAGTTCAGTTAGAATACTTACAGATTATAATGAAGTTTTAGTTTGGCCATAAAATGGAATGTTGCCATTGAAGTCTAAACATTTTCTGTGTACACACTAGTTATTTGTCCAGAGTTTGTCTCTCATGTCCCTAAAATGCTGCCGACTATGACCGGGTCCGTAGATTTCAGTTTTTATGAGATTTAAAGTGGCAGGAATGCCAGTGTGAAATATAAGCCCTGCATCATTTGCATCAGTTAGGAGAGTTCGGGTGATTTCTACTTGGGAAATGATAACTTACTTAAGAAATTTTCTTATGAAAACTCTTCTAATCAATTTTTTAAGTCTACGGTAAAGGATTCTGACAAACTGTTCTGCATTTTTAGTAAATTATACTCTGGCAAATAGATGCCTGTCTCGCTTAGGTGTTCCCTCTCCCTTCTCTGTAATGCTAGGCAAATTGTGACCATATGTTCCATGCATTCTCCCGCCCATAACTCTACTGGCACTAACGGCATTTATGTGCCCCAGAGCTACACACCCGCTTCAGGTAAATGCATTTACTCGGTAAAGAACATCGTGGCTGAAGACTGCAGTAATAGACTGCCAACAGCAAACTAAACAGCGCTTAGTCTTTTCATTCAGTCAAGGCTTTCTCCTGAATGACTAAACTCTCAGGAGAATAAGTCATATTCAAGTGGACTTACTGACTGCAAAACGACGATGAACAAATATGACTATCACGATTACAAATGTAACAGCCAGTGTTAGTCATCACAGCGGTAGTTTGAAATCAAGTCTTGCATATAGATTCCGACATAAATGATAGTTCTCTTCTGTTCCTCAGTCACGCTCCCGGCATGAGTGAAACAGTGTCTTTCACATCCTTTAGGAATGCCTTTAACTGCAAGGAACAGAATACTTGAGCACTAGTGCCTTTTAAACAAAGGCATCTAATTATTGCAGCAGGGTTAGTGAGCACCTACCAAAATCTGAACATTCCTGGTTATCTTCCCAGTTCAATGGCTTTATTAACTCTGTGTTTCATGTACTCATAACTGTAAGCCTACTTTTGTCCACCCTGTGTGCCTCCCAGAGGCTGGGGAAGATGACTTCTATGCCTTGGACATGAAAACATGCTGGTTCAGTCTTCTAACCCAGTGCAGCCTTGCTGTACTCCTCTGAACTTCAATGAGTTTGCCTTTATTCCACAGAATCTTCTTAAATGTTGGGTAACTGATGTATTCCAGTAAACAAGAGTTTCCCGGTATTTTTCCCCCTGAAGTCAGTAGAAAAAAAAATTTTTTTAAAGTAATTATCTTCACTTGGACCTGCAAGCCACCTGCAGCAGGCTATGTGTTGTCGAAGAAGTGACTCATGCCTCATGACACGGGTACATACCAGCTTCCATTATATTTTATCCTAACATCTTAAAAAAACTCAGCCAGGAAGGCACTCATCTGTGTTATCTAGGCAAAGTACATTCATTACACTAAGACTTGGGGAGCATTTCTTGCAAAATAAAACAGTGTCATTCACTCAAGAAAATCATAGTGCTTGGTGCTAAAATACATCGTTTTTCTATCTTCCCTCTCTCCCTTATTAAGTTGTGATTCTGTATGTACACAGTACCTTGATTTGTTTAAGTTCCATGGATCCTAGGCTGTTTTGTAAATTTCAAGGCTGCATTATGCATGTCCTGATGAAAAATGAACTCCCGTTTCTGGGGGGAGCTCTTGTCGCACTTACAGATGTGCACCTGGCCCTTTATTGTGTCTCCCACACAAAGCTGGCGGGTATCGTTCCGAAGGCACCTTGTTAACGAATCAAGATACAATACGATGTATATTTTAACGAAAAGAGTAGAATCATAATTATGACTCTGTGACAAAATAGCTTAAAAATGGAAACTGAACCAGGAGTCTGGCTGCTGAAATGTGAACACTGTGTTTCTCTTTAATTTGCTGTTGTCTGGGAACCTGGCTGTTGATGCAATGCTTTCACCTTCTGTTGCCTGTCTAAGTGCCAACTCCTTTCCCAAAGGTGTTCAGTGACTAATGCTTGGTTACATGCCAGAATATTTTACAGATGTCTATTTCTAGGCAGCTCTTCTTCAAGTCTTAATTAAACTTTAATGTCAAGCTGAAGTTCACTTGTAGAACCTTCTAGGCTCCCTCCGTTGTGACATGATTAGAGAACAGTGGGGGGAGTGCAGGATGGCCGTGTTCCTGCGCATTTCTTCTCGGCCGGTTAGCAGGGTGCCACCAAGCAGATGCGTGCTTATGCAACACGGTTTACCACGCAGGAATGGGTGACTCACTGCCCTCCTCTAACACACACCATCACAGAGTCAAGTTGTTTCACCCTGACAAGGTTTGGAAGGACGGCTTTGTTAGTCATTGCACATCCTTCCTGAAACACCCAGCTTCTCAGACCCAGGGGTCAGGAGCTGGAGAGGCTGCACATGGACACGTTCTTCGTTCCTTTCTCCTGATGCCTCCAGGACCAGCCAAGGAACTGTGAGGCCGAGAGAGGCATTTTCTCTAATTCTGTATCGCAGGCTGTTTGAAATGAGCCCCTGTGGTTGTCAGAATAACACAAAATAGATTTTAAATACAGTCATAATGTTTTGTATGCTTATTAATCACACTTATCCACCAGACTGCTCTGTGGCAGAAGCTGGCACGCTTTTTCCATAAAGGGACAGACAGTGACTCTTTTAGGCTTTGTGGGACAGAGATCTCACTCAGCTACTCAACTCTGCTGGCATCTGTCCTGTGACAGCGGCCACAGAGGAACGAGCGTGGCCGCATTCCATGAAGCCGCTATTTACAAAACCAGGCGGAGGTCTGAATTGGGCCTCCTGGCAGCAGTTTTTGAACCAACCCTGCTTGTAGTATGCCTGCTTTTTATATGAGAGTTCTGTAGTATATCTTTATTTTTGGTTATTTAAATACAGTTCCTTATGGTATATTTTGTTATTTAAATAGAGTTAGTATAATTTAAGCCGGTTGCTAAAATAAGCCAAGATGTAGCATTTTAAGGAATTAATTCTGGGTTACAAAACCATAAGGGCCTGCTCTTAGATAGAGAGACCCAACAGCATTGCATAGCTATGTTCCAAGAGACTGTAATAGAGCCAAACTAGAGATTGCCAGATAGTTGAATGGACAAATACAATGTGAACAGCAGATGAGTAAAATGTTGTATATTTACAAAATGGAATATATATGTATATATACCAATGAGAATAAGCAATTCACAAGTCAATGTAGATTAATTTTACAAACAACTTTTTAAGTAAATAAGGCCTGATTATTTAAATTTTGAGTAAAGAAAAATTACATACTTTATGAATTCATTGATATGAAATATAAAAGTGGGCAAAGCCAGTCTGCCCTGGTAAAAGCAAGGCAATAGGTGGGGGAGGGGAAGTAACTGGAGGGAAGTGCTTGTTTCTAATGGTGCTGGTAATACCTTTCTCTTGACCTGGGTGCTGGTTTCATGTGTGTAGTTAGTTTGTAAGAACACATGGGGCTGCAACTTGGAATATGTGCATTTTGCTATGTGTATGTTCTACTTTGATAAGTAAATTTAAAACAGGAAAAAATCAAGATAAGAGGGGAAGACCTTTTACTGGTAGGTATTAAGTAAACAGTTCCATTTCTTAGAGTTATACTAAAGGTATAAAAGCGGAGAAATGTGCTCCAATTATAATTTTGTTTTCATTCTGAAACGCATGGAAATTAATAATTCACTCCTCAAAACTATACACTTTAGTATTGATGATGCCATTAATTTCTTGGTCAATTGAGTAGTTGTGAATGCAGGGTACAGATCACATGAATGTAGTATAGAAGATGCTTACTTTCTTAAGGAAACTTTCTAAACTTTAAAATGCTAAGTGAATGTTTTACCTTTTGTGTGGTTATGATTATTGTCATCTGGTCTTTTGCTTTGGGTCACACCCTTCTCTGGTTGAACTACTATTTCTAAATTCTTGGATATTTAGGAATATCTGTCTTTAAGGACAGCTTACAGAATCAGTGTAGCAAAAGTCTTTAGCATTCAGCTCTTCTCGGTCTCCCATTGGTAAAGAGAATGGGCTGTGTAAGCGAAGAGATTTGCATTTGCTTTGAAACTTTAGAACTTTTTAGCTGTGAGAGACCTTGAATAAATTCTTTAAGCCTCCAGTTCCTCATCTATTATAAACGTGTTGCTCTGAGGATTCCATAACCCAAATCTTCAATGAATAGTAGTTATTATTAAAGGTAACGTGATTGAGGCTTAAAAAGGTTAATTTCACCACCCCCTCCAGAAGAACGGGAGCCAGAGCCGGAAGTTGCTCTTACTCATGTGTCTAGATTTGGGGCAATCTTCTCTTCCCAGTGCATAGCACAGTGAAGCACTTCTGCAAGTCTGTTGATTTGGTCTCATTATCCATAGAGGCGAACAGCCTGTCTTATGGAGTCCACTCCACAGATCTTAGTTGGATTCACTTGCTGACAATAGCAGTCCTTTCTCCTGCCATGCTCACTTCCACCAAAACATGTTGTATTCTGGTGGAAATACTCTCTGCTCTCCTTTTCTTCCAGTTACCCCTGTTTCCCCCCTTTGGTTTGGGAAGCAGCTAATTCAATGCCTATTCAAGAATAAAGAAAGATAGGAAAGAAACATACTTTGCTTTTAGAAATATGTTGCACAATAATGAGGAAAATGTGTTAAAAGTATAGAACCAAGAAGTTAAGCAGAAAAGAAGTATTACCAAGTGAGGAATCTCAGAGAGAAGACAGGGGAGGGTGGGTGGGTGGGAGGTAATCAACCAAAGACTTTGTATGCATATATGCAAAACCCATGGACACAGACAATAGGGTCAGGAAGGCCTGGGGCAGGGTGAGCTGGAGAAGATCAATGGGGGGAAGGGGCAAGATGGAAGGGGGACATATGTAATACTTTCAACAATAAAGATTTATTTTTAAAAAGAAACAACCAATGAATGAAAAAAAAAGTATAATAGAAAGCAGACTAGTTTAATTATAACTAATTTAAAAAACTTTAGTAATACATGACCAAATTTATTTGAACTAAGGGAAATTGAGTTCTTTTAAAAACAGATTTGCATCTACTTGCATGTGATCATTTCTCTCTGATTGTTTTTTTCAAATTAATATTTTATGTTTGGAATAAATAAATGAAGAGATGGGATTTTTATTTCCAAATTAGAATTAAATAATAGTACTTTATTTTTAGGCCACACGAAAATAAAACCTATCTCTCTGTTGGAAGTATGAAGACATTAATGTTGAGTGTGTCCTTGTTTAATGCTGGAGATGATGCATATGATACAACTCTGCATATCAAACTACCCACTGGTCTTTACCTCATTAAGATTTTAGACATGGTAAGTATTGAAAACCACAATAGCATGATACTACATGATATTTTGCTTAGTTTTTTAAAGATATAAATGGTATAATTCACTTCATCAATTTGAGGTCTAAATATCTGGCATTTCCTTAGAACATCCCCTTTGGCTTCCAGTAATTTTAAGACTCTCTCATGCCCCTGATCAAAATGACAAATTCCTTGGAATCCGAGATCAAAAAAGTCAGCCTCCTGCTTCCCAGAAACAACGGCCTAGTTATCCAAGCACGCTGTGTGCGCGCCTTTGCCTTTCTCGCTAGTACATCTTCCGGGTGCTTGATGCTGCTGCTCTTGGTTGGATTCCTGCACAAGCAATATCGGTCCTCCCTGCCAGACTCCAGTTACCCCCCTGCATTTGAAGCTCATACTCCCATTCTTGTTCCAAAAGGACCTCTAAACATACCATAAATCAAATTCCAGTGTTGACCAGATTTTAGGCAAGTTTTTCCTTCCCTGGAAGAGTTCAAAGCACCTGGAGATCTTTTCTTACCTCTGTGCCTCAGTAGTGAACACTTAAATCCACCAGGGAGGTATTACTAAGGTTGAATTTCAAAGACAAAGCCTCATCTTCTTTCTCCTTTGATGCTTCTCTATTCCTTAGCAAACTTACTCAGATCTTATCCAGAGACTATTTCCTCACATTGAGGGCATTTTGAGAGCCTTTGACCTCTCACAAAAATCTATCCCCCTTTCCCTAAGGCATTAAGAGCTTGTTTGCACTAGTAAGAGGGAAATCTTAAATATTCAGGGAAATACATATCTGAGAAATACATACAGAGATGTATATCTCCCTGGAATATTGGGATATGTGTATGTGTGTATTTATTGTGTGTATTTATTATGATTCCAGTTATTGCACTATATACCTTAAACACGTTCTCACATCCCACACAGAAGAGGAATGTGAAACACAGACCTTATGATTCCATGCCTTATGATTTTACAAGGAACTGTGTCTTGAATTAAATAGGGATACACAAACCTGGATGAAAGCAAGTTCAGAAATTATTCTGTGGCAAATTTACATGAATGTTAGAATAATCCTAGACACATATGTACATATATCATTTGATTGCATTTCTGTTTATTCCAAAAATAGTTGTCTAGGAAAGTAAATTCTTTAGGGATGTTTTTTCAAAAGCCATCCTTAACCATGGGTTGCAAACTTCTTGTTCCCTTTTCTATCTAAACCAACTGATTTTATTTGTTTATTTAGGAAGAGAAGCAAATAAACTGTGATGTCACAGACAGCTCTGGCATAGTAAAAATTGACTGTAATGTTGGTTATATATATGTAGATCATCTCTCAAGGGTAAGCATTTAGCATTTATAATTTTTAATACAAAATTTTTCTATTTTTTTCTATGTGTATGATGCATACAAATATATAATTTATTGTTTCTTAGGGTAAATACTAAGTGATAAAAACCAAAACCAGCTGGGCTTGAAATCTTTGAGATGGTGCTTATAGTCCTGGCAATGTTCACTGTAAAAGGGGGGGAGGGCACGTGAATGTGTCGTTGAGAATTCTGCCGTGTCACCCCTCCCCAATACTCTCCTCACCTGCCCCATGTGGTCCTATCTGCCAGGCATGTTACCTCTGCTGTACAGAAAGGTGTTTCTGGCAAGAGTCCCCTCTCAAGTTGTTAAAGCATCTGATTCTGTCCATCTGGACCTGCCCGTCTTTACATTCGGAGGAGTCTTTGTCTCTGAATGTCACTTGTGGAAATGCTGGTGCTTTCGAGTCGCCACCAACCCAACAGCTTCCCTGTAGCTCGCTGTCCAAATGGGGGGAATAGCCTGTTTCTAGAACATAGTTTATACAGCTGGGCATCCCACAGGGTATAAACTGTTAAGAACAATTGAAGTTCAGATGGTAAACGTGTTGGATTGTTCTTTAAGTGCGCTTTCCTCCTCTGCGTGCAGGTAGATGTGAGCTTTCTGCTGGATGCGAGCTCCCTGAGCAAAGCAGAGGAGGATCTCAGCATCACAGTGCACGCCTCCTGGTGGGTTTCACTGTGAGAAATAACGGTGCGGAAGGAAACATTTGGGAGGGGGCCTTCGGGAAACCATGGAGTTGTGTCCCACTGTCTGCAGGAGAAAACTCTTACGTGATCTAAGACACAAACCTTGAACCAGCATAGGAGGAAATAACAGTGTGAATAATGAAAGCAAATTACTGCCAACCCCATCATAAAAATGTCTGTCACATCCACTTTTGTCCCCACTCCCCAAAAAGCACCATTTAAACCCACCTCCAAGTTTATAAGGCATATGTGGTATATGACTAGTGCCCGCTGAAGATGGTGTTTGTGCCGGATGCATTCTAACAGGGTATTTTCTGTTTCTGTAGCAAAAACGAAGGGGAGATAGACCATCTGAAGCATAACAAAGTGACTTTAGCAGTACCTCTGAGGTATGAAGTCATGCTCACTGTGCACGGGTAAGTAGATAGGAGGCCTCCTCTGGAGCGGAGAGTTCATTTTAAATCTTGTAGCTGTGTCCATTGTTAGTCTAACCCATATTTAAAAAACTTCTTAAATATTCGATGCTGTTTCTTCCTCTTAACAGTTCCTGCAGCAGTGTAGTCCCTTGCCCAGCTGTTCCTTATTTTGCCCCATCATATACTTGTCACTGAGACCACATCACACAAGTGCCCAGCTGGGGAGGATTGCTTACTGGGAGAGCTGGCCAGCCTTGCACGGGCTGTGTCTGGAGGTCCCCAGCGCAGGCCAGGCCTGGCCACTGGGAGTTGAGCAGTGCACAGTTTTCTTGATCATACTCCATGGCTGTGGCGAGTGTGAAGTTTCAAGAATCGCAAGCTTGATCGCACGACTACTCTCTAGAGCCAGTGTAGGAGAGAGCTGTCTGCAGCTCTTTTCTGCTCTTTATAACGGAGTCACAGAGTTCCTCACCCACAGTCCCAGCGCCAGTAGCCACTGATTGCTCACAATTTTAGTAATTGTTCATGTGGTTCTGATTCTGGTGCAAGGAAGACATGTATGAAGAAAGAATGAAAGGAGTCTTAAGAAAACCTTTAATGATTTTATTGGAAATTATTTAAACTATTAATCTTTGTTTAAAAATACATTTTAAAGCAATTGAAGATAAATACAAAATGGACAAGTGAGTTGTTCTTGTTGCTCTAAATATAAACCATCCCCAATATCTTTTAGCCACTCATAAGATGGCATAGAATTGCATAAAAATAAACATATCAGTGTCTGAAACTGATGAAATAGGGTAACAGGTTTGTGAGCTATAAAAAGCAGGGGGATAAAGGCAGCTGTTCGAGGGAGATGAGGATCTAGAAAATCAGTGGGAAGCAGAGGAAAGCAGTTGCACATTTCTTGGTTTCGAATGTCGTCTTGCCTCCCCTCCATCATTTTCCTGTAATGAGCATCCTCCCTTTTTCTCATTATCCACATCTTATTATTTTGATCAAGGACTGTTCTGCACTATTACGCTGCCTACTCTACATTTGAATATTTCTAATTTCTTCCCTGTCTAATGGGTCCCTATTTTGCATTGCCTCCGATCAGCTGCCAAATATAAGCAACTTGTGGAGTCAGGATTTCCCTGGTAAAGTATTTCTTAAAGTTCACTACTGACCATACATAGGTATAATCACAGGTGAAAGAGTAACAACTTTGTGTTCTAACAAAAATTTTACCATGCTTATTGCTGCTCGAATTGTTCCCCAGAACTGAGTTCATTACAAATAGCCAGCAGGAATTAGGAGATGGGAAGACATAACTCAAAAATAGGTAAGGTAGATTGAAGTCATAGGGAAAAGCTAAGAATTTATATCATATTTGCCAGATTTACATAAATCAGTAGAAATGAGCCATAGTGTTGGAAAGTGGTACTATCACCCAAGTCAGAGCACCTGACTTTCTAATTTCATTACATCTTTACTAAAATTATCTTACCAAGGAACCGAAAGTATTTGTGCTTAAGAAAGTACCTATTGTCTAAATTATAGCATATTTAAGAGATAAGCTATAACCCAAACTGTAGAAAAAGACTGTTTATAACACCTCATCAAAAGAAAGACCATTAACCAAGTTCAAGTAGACTGTACAAATCTCGAGTAGGGCCATGTGTCTTTTGAATATTGGCCTCCTTGCACCTAGCACAGCCTGGCACCTGGTACACATCCCGTATATACTTCATAAATAAATGAATGAGACTGTAACGCTGAAAAACACACTCAACTTGAATTTGTTTCTATTAGGTTTACAAATCCGACTTCACTTGTGTATGGATCAAAGGGGGACCATGAGCCCGAAACGTGCATGCCCGAGAAAATGAACTTCACTTTCCACGTAAGAAAAGTTGATTGTGCTGATGCTTGTAACAAACGGAAAGACTGTGACTGGTGCATCGCTCTAGAGGACATGGGATCCCTGTGATGTCCCTCAGCCTTGGGCCGGCACAGTTTGGTTAGGATGCGGAAGGAGCTGCCACACAAGTATCCATGCCCTTTCCTTCCACTGTCCTTGTCCCTCTTACTCAAGCCCACATCTCCTCATGCTATAGGTGGGAATGAGCTAGTAGGAACAGAGGTAACACTTGAAACTGGCAAAGTTATAGGTGGAAGAGAATCTGCTAGAGATGCCTAAAAAAAAAAAAAACAGGATAGGCCAAGGAAAGGCATGCTTAGGTGCAAATCAGTGAGCTCTCATCTTAGCGGAAGCATTTAAAAGCCCTAAAATGACCAAGGAAAGTCAACTCCATTTCAAGTCTGCTGGTCAACCTTGCAGGCCATACACAGGTTACCTGTAGCAAGCAATGCCTCATTTATTCAATCATCTTTTTAAAAAGTAAAGAATAGTGTCATTATCCGGAAATATTAGTATACTAACATAAAGACAACTTTAAAATGTTTATTTACTATCAACTGATATTTTTTGGTGCATCGTGGATGTTGATGATTAATAAGTAATTGGAGATAATGTCCACAAAAATATTTTTTGAACCAAAAGTGCTGCCCAGATATCCTTAGAGCTATGTAACAATCCATGGGGTGTGCATCTGGATTTCGGTACATTATGATGGTTTGTAAGGCAGTGCTTTTCAAAATGTGCATCAGAATCGCTTGGAGTGCTTGTCCAAAATCCAAATTCCTTTGGAAGAAGAATGACCTTGAAATCCTATTGAGTCTACATACAGTCATGTTTTTGCTATACTAGTACACAGCAGTATTGAAAACATTTAGCCCTCTATTTTGAAGTCCTGTAGGTTTGCTGAGTCTGAGTAAGTATGAATACGTTCTTGGAGGTCTAAATGTTACCCGGCAAACAAGCATGGAAGGTATTGTAGGTTAGAATGATTGTTTGCAGGCATCGGGAAGACTTGTCCAAAGGTCTGGGCACTGCCTTTGAAATTGGCCCGGGGCTTGCATGGCTGAACAATTACCGTATGTCCCAAAGCCAGGGACACTTTCTTCATTTATATCATACACATTCAAAACTATTGCAAGTCTGAGTCATGCTGTTTCATCCAGGTATTGTGGTATATCTCATTTCTGACTTTGTATTGGTTTTAGAGTGAAGCTCTCAGGAGGCAATATTTTGGCCCAATTTTCTTTTACAGGAATCTGCAATCCCCCAATTTATCAGCAGTAATGAAATATCACTCCCTTATGCATTATTATTTAAAAACCTATTGAATTTTTTCTAAAACTGAATAACCTACCCCTTTGGGGTTTTCTGAGTGTATCAGCACTATCATAATCCTGAATTAAAATACATTTTATGCACTTACTGCTGACATCTCTGCACAGAGTGGTTTGTGAAAACATCATAGGATTTAAATTAGAATACCTGAGTTTTGTCCCAATTCTTGCCATTTTTATCTTGGGCGCATTGTTGACTAACACCTCTTAGCATTTTTTTGAGCTGGCAGATAATTAGATGCTGCCCCACCTGACGGATAGTGATACAGAATGTGCCATACAAATGGGCATTGTTGATGTCTCTTTCCTTAGACTACAATAAAACATCCGCCTGGACATCCTGTCCTAATTAATAGCAAAAGGAGCGATCTGGGAGTAAAGACTAAAGGTTGTACTTCTTAGCAATCTTTTTTTTTAAGTTCTGTCAACATTCTGTCTCCCTTTGTGGTGTAACTGCCAACTACAAATCTCCACCATTAGAAATGTTTCATGAAACAGATGGGCTCGCCTAAGAGCTCATTTATATCTGTACTTACATTTATGAAAACATTTAACAGTTTAATTTTTTTTCCCTTCTTACCAGGTTATCAACACTGGCCCTAGCATGGCTCCAAATGTTAGTGTGGAAATAATGGTCCCAAATTCTTTTATCCCCCAAACTGATAAGTTGTTCAACATTTTGGATGTCCAGGTAAAAATCTGTTCCTTCCTTTATTGTAAGTAATACTGCTGAAATGGAAATGTCTGTTAACTTCGACCACACTCCCAGCTATAAATTCACCCTGCATTCATGAGTACACCTTGAATATTATACATTGCATTAGAATATCTGTATTTGACTTATACAATAACAGAATTACCCTCTGCTATTTCAGTACATTTTCTTTGTGATATGGACCTGTGGAAGTAATTTGATTGATAGAATTTGCCATAAAACTTGAGACCATTGTTGGGGAACAAAATTAGTATTTCAGCCTTTTTTTTAAAGACAGAATATTCAAATCACTACTTAAGAATAAGTATTCTTATGTTGTTGATTCCATCAGAATTTCTTTAACTCCCCCTCCCAGTTTCAAGACAAGCAATCAGTAAGCCTACCAATTGGGTTTGAGATCTAATTTTTTAAAAATCTTACTTGAATTCCAAATTTAGATGGTAGGACATGGTGTCCAAAGCCCGAGAAATGTTGAATTTCATGCTAATGCTCAAATGCCCATTTTTTACACTGCCCTCATTTTCTGTAAGGTTAAAGCCATAAGTTTAGGACTTATATCCAACCCTCTAAAATTTTTCTGAGTTTGTGTTTTTGCTGCAGAGATTTAATCTCTCCCAAATAAATCTGTTGAAAATATTTTCACACTTTCAGAAGTACTTGATATTTTTAGAAAAGGTAATCAAGCAATTGGAACTTCACTTTTATTGGAACTTTTAAAACCATGTAGCTTTTGTTGTTCTTTCCAACATTGAATTACAACACTTTCCTTGCTTCCTATCTTTATAGACTAGTTCAGGAGAATGCCATTTTAAAAATTATCAAAGAAGGTGCACATCAGAAAAGAAAAAAGATGCAATGGAGGCCCTAAGAGACATATATAAATTCTTTTCCAGGACTGATAAGAGGCTCTTGGTAAGTTTCAGTTTTTCATTGTTTTTGTTTTCCAACATACAGAACTGAAACGCTTAAAATCAATGGGTTTGAGCTGTCAGTTAGGTTAAGAGAGAATTGAGTAATATTCTTGCTTGTAAGGAATAGACATGGTTGGAGATTTGAGGTAGACCCAGGGTTACCTATACACATTTTAATTATTTGTCTGACAGATGCCCATTCTGTGCCAGCCACACATTTCTCCATGCCCTCTTACTCTCATTTCACAGAGGCTGCTCAGAAGAACTTTGACTCCTATTAGTGAATTGAATTTATCAAAGAAAAAAAGTAACCTTAGCATTCAAATTATTCAACTTTTATAATAAACAGAGAACAGCCAACTTGGCAAGATTCTGATGAGGAGTCTTTCCTTTTTAACATCCTCCCCAGACAGTTAGGTGCATAAGAACACATGCTCCAGTTCAAATACTTGGTTTAAATTGTTTAAAGTAAGATTTTTCAAATGCCACTAACAAAAACAGATAATTTAATTCCACGTAAATTATTTTAGCCACCTTCTAAAAAATGTTAATGTAGCTTTTTTGGTATTTCAAGTACTGCACAAACCCTGACCCACACTGTTTGAATTTCTCGTGCAATTTTGGGAAAATGGAAAGTGGGAAGGAAGCCAGCGTGCACATTCAGCTGGAAGGCCGGCCATCCATCTTAGAAATGGTGAGTCCACACAGAATCTGCAAACGCTAGCTAAGTAGGATGGTATATAGGGAGGCATTCAACAAATGAAATTTAGAGTGAAACTTAACTATTTCAGTTTTTTTCTTTATTGATTAAGGTATTACATATGCGTCCTTATCCCTCCTCCCCCGTGTCCATTGGTTATGCTATATGCATACATACCAGTCCTTTGGCTGCGGTTGATCTCTCCCCTTTTACTTTAGCTGAATACATTGTCTAAATGACATGGTTTTTAGTAATTAAATAGATAATTAAGATGTTTATTTTAGGAAGTATGTTCATTTATAGACCTTGATTATATAAAAAAAATTGGCTGCCTTAACATTTTGGATAACCTTAGAGTTCAAACTATTTTAAATTATGCTTAAAATCTAATATTTAGTAAAGCTAAAGAATAAAATTGTCTTTAAAACACAATAACAAAAAAACTCTTAAGACCTTCAAGAATATATTCTCGTCTTTCCCAATGAATGCACACACTTTAAAAAAAACCTCAATTTTGCATACAATTTTAAAAGTCCTTAGATCCAGGGATTCTGGCTTATAAGTCTCTGCATTAAGCTGAAAGGCATCCTTTGAGAAGAGGAAGAAGAAAAAGAAAAGTAAAAATTATGAACAACAAATACATATCTATCAACAAGTGAATCTAAAAATCAAGTGAATAAAAAATCTGATGAACAGAATAAACTGGTGAATAGAATAGAATCAGAGGCATAGAAAGGGAATGGACTGACAATTTTCGGGGGTTAAGGGTGTTGGGGGTGTGTGAAGAGAATGGACAATAATTGAATACCTATGGATGAGGACAGTGCGGGGGCAAGGACAGAGGGTGGGGTGGGAACTGGGAGGAGGGGAGCTATGGGGGAAAAAAGAGGAACAACTGTAATAATCTGAACAATAAAGATAAAATAAATTTTTAAAAAAGTCTCTGCATTAAATAGTAAAGCTCTGAGTTCATCAACCTACTGATTTGATATCTGAATGCTATGATGTATTTGTACCAGGTTTTTCCATTACAGTATTAGGTAGACTATGTGTATTTGATCAGAGCAGCACAGCTTAGAAATAAATAAAAAGAAGCCCAAATAAAATGAATTTTAGGAAAGGTTTATCAAGTGAAGAAAGTCTTATTTTTGGGGTTAAAAATTCAATACCCAGGGGAAAATACACTACAAACTGACACATAATATTTAAATTAATTTATCTGCAACGTGGCTATGTTTAATTAAAATTTTTCAACAAAATGGTGCCATATAAATTAATATCAAGATCATGCCTTTATAATCAAAGAAAGCATTGCAATTAATTACAAATGGTGAAGTAAATTGTGGAAGATTAATTATGAAAACTTCTAGATAGCAGGTAAGGATCATGAGAAATTTGTTCAGTTAATATGTCTTCATAAAACAAAACTATGAGTCAATAGAGACCTTTCGTTTATTACACAGGATGAGACTTCAGCACTCAAGTTTGAAATAAGAGCGACAGCTTTTCCAGAACCACACCCAAAAATTATTGAACTAAACAAGGATGACAACGTTGCACACGTAAGTTAAGCCGAAACATTAAGACTGTAGGAAAAATAGTATTGCTAGTGTGTTTAGTCAGGAAAATTGATTTTTTACTGGATCATGGAGGGCTGGAAATACTTTCCTGAGAGTTGGTATTTTCCACACCTGGAAAGAGGGTGACAGCTTTTTAAGGAGTTTAGGATGGATGGGAGGAAGACCCACAGAAAAAGTCCATTGTACTTACTGTGTCTGCTGATCAGTTACCAGCATTTCCTATGGTTATATTCGAAACAGCAAGAGAATGGGATGGGTTGTTCTAAATACTATTGGGGATTGAGGAGGAGCCACAAAGGAAATAGGAGCAAACTTTTAAACTGGTGGTTCTTTATTTTGGTTAATATGTAGGTTTGGCTCGAAGGACTACATCATCAAAGACCCACACGTCATTTGACCTTAGCCATTATTTCAAGTAGCTTGATACTTGGACTTATTTTACTTTTGTTGATTTCCTATGTTATGTGGAAGGTAAGCCTTTTTTAAATAATTACCAATGTTAACCCACTCAAAATGCCACCCTTGTCTTTCTTAAAGCCAATTTGTGCCTCCAAGGTACAAATACAGTACTGATTTCACCATATTTCTCCTAACTTCCATATCAAAGTTCTAGAAAAATATGCCTTCTTTAAAGATAACTCATTTTTTTAAAAAAACATTTGAGAAACACTGCACATTATGTTGGATGTCCATTTTAGAGAGTTTACACATGCATTAGTAAGTCCTGCAGTACTTGCTCTTTAATCCCATATTTTCCAAATTAAATTTTACTGACCACATGGGACAGAGTTTAAGAACTATAGCAGGTCCTCAAATGGTGTCAATTAACTCTTGTTTATATCAATTAGCCTTTGAAAAATTTGGTTTTGTTATATGTTGTTTTACTTAAAGTCATAGAAAGTATCACCGATGTTAAGTTGCCATTGACTGTCTAGATATTTTATACGAGTGTAAAAACTGCACACTAGTAATTATACAATGATTTTTTCAGGCAGGCTTCTTTAAAAGACAGTACAAATCCATCCTACAAGAAGAAAACAGAAGAGACAGTTGGAATTACATTAACAGTAAAAGCAATGATGATGATGATTAAAGACTTCTTTTAAATTGAGAAAACTAAGACTCAGGTATATAATAAAGAAATCTAAGACATTGTTTACAAGAAACCATGAACTTTGCTTTGCCCAGAGTTCTTTCATGTGCTTTTTACTCATAACCTTATGACATACTATGTCTTAAGGCAAATGAAGAAGGTATTGTTTCAGTTATTAAATGGATAGAAAACACTAAAACATTACATTTAAGATAATCTGTTGAAGGTATTTGGAAATAAAAGTGCATCTGAATTAAACCATAAAACTTGAAGAAGTCTTGGACTTCAGCATATGTGCTTGCTTCAGCAAAATAAATTCCTAATCTTTGAGACTTGTTTGCTGAATATTTTTAAAGAACATAATTCAGAATTTTTCCAAAGAGCTGTTTCCTAATGAATGAAACAGCTCTTTGAAAAAATTCTGCTAAATACTTTTTTAAAAAGCATTTTACCTTTAAGCCCTTTACTTGTAATATATTTCCTACGGGCTTTGATCAGCAACCATGCAGCAGTCTATGATTAAAGTGCCTGAAGAGCAAATTTCAGTCTGAACTTTTATACACTGGTTTGAGCTTAATGGGATAACTTCTGGGTAATTGTTCATACAACTATGGATTTCTTTCTTCTTTCTGTACATACAAAACTTTGAAATATACATATATGTTCACTTAGGTATAAGTCTCTCCTGTAACAGTTTTTTCAAGGGTACCCCAGAGTAAATTTAAAAAGATCTATCAGTCGATTTTCTTGTTTACAAAACAACAGTACTTAAAATTTTAATTTATTCTCTGAAACAGGTTGTGAATGTTGCACTTTAACTGGTATATGTAAAATATGAAAACTGTACCTAACAAATAATTTTTTAAAATCAAAGCTCTGTAAAAACAGTGATTAGGGAGAAATATATCATATTGCTACTTTTGTAAATAGTAACTGGATATTACCCTTTTCTATTCAAATGTAAGTGTTAAATGCTTATAAGATCAGTCTCTTCTGCATGGAAATGGGGAAACATAATTTATAATTTAGCTTATATCCAGTGAATACCATTATATCATCAAGATTTCCATGATCTATGTTTTAGTGATCAGTGAAACATTTTAAATTTTTATTGGTTAAGATTGTTAAGATTATCTTAGATTCCTTTTTATAATTATATAATTTATATTTTCAAATTTTAAGACATTTAAAGATGATGTTTTGTATTATTTATTCATACACATGAACTAGAGCTGATCGTAGAATATAATTTCATCTGAACTGGGTTAAATCTGTCTTTATATGTGTAAGAAGACTGTGGCCAAATTTTGAAAATCTGTTACAAGATGTGATCAAATAGATAAATTAGAGGTCAGTCTTTACTATTATGGAAAATATTCCATAGGAAATATTTATAGGAAGTCCCTGCCAAAGCCATCTTCCTCAGACTGCCTAATTGCTGTATAAGTTTCCCATCACAAGCCTACAGTCCGTGATGGGTGGAAAGTGTGGAATGCACAGAGATGCATGAACATGAAACCTCCTGTGAACTCTGTGTGCCAATACAATCTGATTACATTTATAATATTTAAAGTAGACTTTTTTGAATAGAAGCTATTCAGGAGAATGTCTAGAATCACTGGCGGAAAATGAAGCCCAAATTTAGAATTTCTTTCTCGAGGATGACCCCTGAGGAAATTTAAATTTGGTTCTTTCTTTTTCAGAAATGACAGAATTTCAGGTGCTATTCAAAACAGTGTTATAATGGCCAGAACACATGACTATCAGGAGCAAGAGAGGAGCACAGCTCCCTAATGGGCCAGACTCTGCCCAGTTAAATATTTTGCATAGTTTAAAGTAAAATTTAATAAACTATGAATTTTAAAATGCTACCACTTTGAAGAAAATCAACTAGCATTTTCAACTTTCAGAGAATATTCACAAAATTGGTACCAAAACAACTTAAAAATAAGGAGGGAGTCTTTTGGGGGGGGGGGAGTTGTTTAGTTATTAGATAAATTTTGAAAATATTAGTTCTATTTCTGGTTAGATTGAGTTGTATTATTTTAAAATTTAACCTCACTGGACAAGTACCTCGTTAGGAAAATCAGGGCATTCTTACATGAACTCTGTGGTCCATGTGTATACAGGATATTTAACATCAGAATTGATGGTCCTGAAAAATGAAAGACTGTAAATTATTTCACTTTGGAATTATCTAGGTTAAAAAGTAGATATAAAGACATTCCAAAAAACCCCAGAATTTAAATAATTTTTGGTATATTCAAACCCTCGATGCTAATTTTTAGCAATGTAAAAGTAGCAAGCAATTTTAATTTCTTTAAAAAAAAAGATTTTTTTCCAGTTAGGGTATCTGTTTAAAATGTGTCCATTCATATTAAAATTTTAGTTCATACATTTCTATTATAAACAACTACATGTTACTTTGGAATCATTCATTTCTTCCATGCTTTCACCATAAAGATTGATAAGTCTTGGGTGTAATCTGCAAAGAATAAAATAATATGTGTAATTATTTTATCAACCTATCATTCTGTTATTTTTCACACATATCCCTATTGAGTACAGTGCTTAACACCAAGTGCAAATCTAATGATAGCCAACAAAAACATACACATTCATGGCAGAGATGAAATCTAGAGAAACTGGGTAGAGTGTGTAATAAATCAGCACTGAATTAGTATAAAGCCTTCTTGACTAATATTCTCCATTGTTTCTGTAAAATGCAGCCAATTATACATATAGAGAGCTCACCAGTTGCTCTTGTCACTTAATTAAATGATAAGTAAATTACATGGAACTGTTGAATACGAAGTGTTATTCCTTTATAATAATATGCAAATCTACCGAATGGCGGAACAACTGGTTGCTATGACACTCACTGACCACCAGAGGTGCAGACGCTCAATGCAAGAGCTGCCCCCTGGTGGTCAGTGCACTCCTACAGGGGGAGTGCTACTTAGCCAGAAGCCGGGCTCATGGCTGGTGAGTGTAGAGGCAGTGGCAAGAGCCTCTCCTGCCTCTGCAGCAGCGCTAACGATGTCCCACTGCCTGCTTAGACCCGCTCCCCTAAGCTGTCAGTTGGACATCTCTCAAGGGCTCCCAGGCTGCAAGAGGGTGCAGGCTGGGCTGAGGGAACTCCCCCAACCCCCTAGTACATGAATCTCATGCACTGGGCCTCTAATATAGTATAAGACTAATAGATTAAATTGTACTAATCTGCTACTCAGGTAGTGTCACAAGGTTTAAACTTTTGACTCATTTTTTTCAAATTCAAAATGGAAATTGTAGACATGCATTATCTATATAGTGTAGACCTATAACCAAAGAAAATGTATTAACTCTCCATAACAATTGATGAATAAATGTAGTCATACTTTATTACAATTACAATTACACATCTATCTGTTTATCCTTCCCTGATTTGCTAATTTAAAAAGAAATCTAGCCAATTGCTTGCTTTGATAGTTACAGGAAGAAGGCTTCCAATGTACTAGTAGCTGTGTGTCTACTGGTGGACATAGAAGGCAGTGAACTAATTAGACTTACTTGACGTGGACCTCTGACGTAACTTCCATTAAATCGCCATCTACGTTCCAGGGGAAACTGTTCTCTGAAGCAGTTTCATGTGGTTGATCCTCCTCCTCTAGACTGTGTGCACTTGTTTTATTCCTTGGATAAACTTTTACTTCTTCAACAGTGTGAGTCTCAACGAATGGAAAATTAAACTAAATAAAACAAATGGACCTAAATAGACACTTCTCCAATGAGGACAGACGTATGAAAAAAACGTTCAGCATCACTAATCATCAGAAAGATGCAAATTAAAATAACGAGGTATCACCTCACACCGGCCAGAGTGGCTATCATCAACAAACGTCAAGTGCTGGCAAAGATACGGTGAAAAGGGAACCCTAGTACATTGCTAGTGGGAATGCAGACTGGTACAGCCACTATGGAAAACAGTATGGAGGTTCCTCAAAAAATTAAAAATGGATCTGACATTTGATCCTGCAATCCCACTTCTGGGAATATATCCTAAGAATCCTGAAACGCCCACCAGTAGCTGAATAGATAAAAAAGCTGTGGTACATTTACACCATGGAATACTCTGCTACAGTAAAAAAGAAGAATCACTTGCCCTTTGAGACAGCATGGAGGGGCCTGGAGAGTACTATGCTAAGCAAAATAAGACTGTCAGAGAAAGACAAGTATCACATGATCTCATACGTGGAATCTAATGAGCAACATAAACTGATAAACAAAATAGATCCAGAGACATAGAAGCATGGAACAGACTGTGGAATCTCAGAGGGAAGGCAGGGGTGAGTGGGTGGGATGAGGTCAACCAACGAACTTGTATGCATATATGCATACCCCATGGACACAGACAATAGGGTGATGAAGGTGGGGGGTGGGAGGGGAAGGGAACATATGTAAATGTAATACATTAAACAATAAAGGTTTTTTTTTAAAGCTGTGGTACATTTACACTATGGAATACTATGTGGCTATAAAAAGAAGCTCTTACCCTTTGCAACAGCATGGATGGAGTTGGAGAGTGTTATGCTAAGCAAACTAAGCCAGCTAGAGAAAGGCAAATAGCACATGATCTCACTCATATATATAATCTAATGAACAAAATTAAGTGACGAACAAAATAGGTCCTGAAGTATGGATGCATGGAGTAGAATAACAGATCTCAGTAGGAGAGAGGGTAGGAGGGGACAGGAAGAGAGTAACCGAAGAACATATATGCATATCAACAGACACAGACAATAGCATAGTGAAGGTCTGAAATGGGGCAAAAAGGGGAAAATGGGAGCCATCTGTAATACTGTCAACAAGTTAAAAAATGCAGATGATCAGGGTGCTCCCTTTATCCCTAGCTGCTGGTGCACATTAAGGAAGTTCACTGTGCTCTCTCTTGCAAGTAAATATCAACATGCACGCTTTGAGACGAATTCTAACCAGGGTTCCCCGGTTTCTCTGAAGCTTTCCTCCCCCATTTAGATCGAGCAGCTGACAAAACAGTCAATGCCTATGAAATTGTTTACAGTAACTGATATTGTAGAATTTCCAATCCAAGACAATCTTTAATACTGGTCGGTTGGGACAGAAGATTTACATAATCCACTGACTTGATTAGTAACTTGTCAACTAGTTTAGCTGATATAAAGCGAAGTCTGGTGTAAGTTTCACACTTGGAATTTAATTAAGAAGAACCTAAGCCTAAACTGATGAGAATGTGTCACAGGTGTTTGCCTGCTTCATCCCCATTTAAAGGCGGCCACAAGCTGCAAGATAATTGTGTTAGAATAGTGTAAAGTAAACCTCAAATTTCAATTTTTCTTGTTCGCTTAAGGAAACCAGTGAAAAAATAACCTACCTACTCTAGCAGAAATGCAGAATAACTAATTTTAGTTTTCAGATAAATGACATGAGGCTTATTCATATTACCTAATCCTTTCTCTTCCTCCTTCCACATATAAACCTCAATGAAGCACAGAAATTTAAAAGTTGACAGAAAACTGAAATTTTTCCAAACACCCTTATTTTATACAATAGAAAACACAGTTCAGTAGATTTCCCAGTTTATACTGTACCATATACTGCGTTTCAGTGGATTACACTGCGGTTCTAGGGTGGCATCGGCTGTTCTGATTAGAGGGCCCCTGGCAGTTCTCTGAAAATGCTTAAGTCTCTGCATCAGAAGTACAGCCTTGCAGACATCCTTCATACTGTGCACTTGTAAAAATTTCTCCTTATTCATTGTCTACATAGTCATTCCTTGTAAAAATGAGTTTGAAATGAGTCATTAATAACTGGCTACTATAGGCTAAACTGTGTCCCTCATAGAGGTATCTAGAAGTCTTAACTCCTACTACCTGTGAATGTCATCTTCTTTGGAAATAGGGTCTCTGCAGACATAATTAATTAAGATGGGGTCATTGGGGTGGGCGCTAATCCAATAGGACTGGTGTCCTTATAAGAAGAGGAAACTGGGACGCAGAGAGATACCAGGGATTGCACCCACAGAGGACAGACCATTGTGGAGGCAGCCAAGCCAAGAGGGGCTTCTCCCATTCAGAATCGTGAAAAAATGAGTTTCTGTGTTTAAGCCTCCCAGTCTGTAATATGTGTATGGCAGCTCATGCAAACTGATACAATGACAAAAACAGGAATTCTGGTAGAGGATGGTAATGAGGTGAGGCTTCAGCAGGCAAGGACCAGAATACAAAGGGCCATGTACATGCTGGGGAAATGAGATGTTAGCCTGATGACAATGAGAAAGGCATTGTAGAATTAAGCAGAAGAGAAATCAGATGTGTGTTTTAGAAAAAGCCCCTGAGAAGGAAATTTGGAAGACAGGGAAGACCAGAAAGAAGGCTATTATAAGCAAGAAGGAAGGAATTTTGAAGTAAGGAGAAGGAGCAATTTCAGAAACATTTAAGAGGGGAACAAACAGACCTGCTTAGAGGGGAGGGGGTTGTGAGGAATGAGGAAGACAGAGGAATCAGAGTAACTCCAGGATGGGTAGATTGATGCCATTGACCTGTGTCAGGAACCATAGAAGGAGCACCTTTAGGGGAAAAGACAATAGGTGAGCTATGGACACAGATGTCTGTGCGTTTCATAACCGCAGCACACTAGGAAACCACAGTGATCCTGCAGGTCAGAAGAGAAGACAGAACTCTTAAAAGTGGGCAACACTCAGATAGTTCAAAGCGGGAGGCCATGTGATCACCCAGGAGGAGGTGCCATGAGAAGACAAGGAAGCTACCAACAAATCCCTGGGGAAACACTAGCACTTAAGGGTATTAAACTCCCTCCCCAAAATGATGGTCAATGTGAATGTAGAAATGCATGGGCAATGGAGACTGTCCACATATAGGATTGGAGTCGAAAGAACCTGCAATGGACTACCTTCCATGGACTGTACACAGAGGTGGGGAGGTAAGATGAGCCATACCGCACATGATGGTCTTTAATATGCCCTACCATTGTTACTGTATATGAACATCCAGTTCAGCCTGAAGATGGTTCACTACTTCTCATTCTGAAAAGCATCCCTCGTTTGTAATTTTAACCTTAATTTACTTCATAATTTTAGTATAACACTAAATTTTCTATTTTCTTTTTGCACAAACACCCAAACAAACCAACAAGACACAAATATATAACCACCCAAGCCATAGCTCAAAAAAGGCCAATCTATATTAATATTAGTACTGGTGAATGCTTTTCAAAATTTGGAGGAAGTACAGGTTGAAAAAAAAATTTATGTATTCGGAAGAAAATAAAGCCTTCCATGAGGCAAGACTTGATGTCAACTCTTGCAACACATCACTGTCCATGCTTAATAGCTTTGCATATAAATAACGAAAAGAATTTACTATACCTGATTTTTAACACTGGCATATCTTTTCAGGTGTTTTATAAATTCCGGTCGAGAAGTGTTCCGTGCGATTATAAGAGCCATACTTCCATTATTTAATCTGAAATTAAATATTTGTATTTGACATTAAGTTTATCAAGAGGTTTTATCAGAACTGACTCTATATCAATATTTCTAAATATATAATGTTTACTAGAAGTTTTAGGCAAGAGAGATAAATCATCATCATATTAAATTTATTTAAAATTCTTAAATCATATTTTGCTGTTATTTTTAAATGACACAGCCTTTCGAAATGCTTTTATTAAACAATCGCCTTCCTTCTCAGAAAGCTCTTCGGTTCGGGGCTTTTTATAAAATGAACCATCATGCACCCTATCCATATATAAAGATGTAATTTAAAATCCAGTGTATTTACTTAAAACCAATGTATTTCTACATGTGAAATCACAAGCTTTTTAGAGATGTACTGTAAAATAGTTAATATGTACCAGTGGTATAACAAATAGCTCAACACTAAAATCTAACATTGATTTAAATATTTATTTATGGGCAGGTCTAAGTGACACAGGAAACTAAATCAAACTGGCCTTTGTATGGATGACATGAAATGAACAAATGCTGCCACACATGTTCGGTTAAATGACCGAGCATTTTAATCTTGCATAGCTGTTTGGTTTAATATAAAAGAGACAGTAAATTTAGCATGTGTGATTCAGTGCCCAGAGAGCCACTCACATATGTATGTAGCTTTAGAAGGTCATTTGTAGAAATACATGTGAATGACTTCTAGCTCAACTTCAGTGGAAATACAGTTATTCCAAGAATAACAACAACAAAAAAGAGCTCTTTAAATCTTATGGAAGCTCAGGTTAGAGCTATATGGGATGTTGGAGATTATCCACCATTCACTCAGTACATGTAGAAGGAAGAAGACACCCCAAACTTAAGTGATTCATTAAGAGGCACACAAAGAAAAAGTGATCACAGAACCAAAGCTCTTAATGCTCAGGGCTCTGTGCCTTCTTCAACTTGTCATGCCATCTCTTCCCAACTGAAAATAAACAACACACAAACAGTATTTTTTAATGTGCTTAATTTTTACTCATAATTATTCTAGTTAAATATTTTGCAGGGAAGTTGAAACTAATCATTACAATAATGTTACAGATTGCCAAAGTACATTAGTCATTCTTTTATTCCACCTCCAGGGAAAATCTAGATTTGACTACATTATACAACATTCATGATCTTTTCTTCTATGCGCTACAGAAACGGGAGAGAAATTTTCATACCAATAATGGACAACCACTGAAAAGAATGTATAAGAGATGCAATATCTATATCTTATGGATAAAACAATATATAAAATGTCTCATGATATTTTATATAAAATGTGGGTAGTAGATTTTTATTCATATGTACCACTCACTATTCACGTTAAGTGTAACAAAAATGTTTCTTTTGATTAAAGGTATCAAATATACATAAATACATGCTTTTCATGCTATGGGTATTTACATCTGCACTAAAATTAGAAACCAAAATTAAATATAATATTCTCAACAACTGGTATATAAACCTAAATCAATAAAGCAAGCAAAGTGACATAAAATCACATAATAGAATCATGTCAATAAAACCCAAGGAATATTTTACTCTCAGCGATATTAAAAAATCAAAGTAACTGATCGTGATCATTTTTCCAGTTTAACAGCTGTTCTGAACCTACTCTGAGGACAAATTCCTGAAAATCTCTGATATTATACAGTCAAGAACAGAATACCTCTTCATAATATTCTAGCTAGCCAAGAGTTGGGACAAGGAGGGGAAGGTTTTCTGAAAGAAAATTTTGGTTTATAGGAAAGTGTCAATGATTCAATAAAAACACGTACTAACCTGGTATCAGGTGCCAGGCCTCTAGGTGCCACTGAACACAGGCAAGGAATTGCCATAATGCTGACATTCAAGAATGGACCCTGGATCATTTGCCACTGATCACTGCAGCCTAAAGACAGGAAACTGACAGTTACCTTCCCTCCCCACAGCAACATGGCACCAGAACCTGGATCATTTCTCTAGGAGATACCGCTAAACTCACCAGATCCGGGAGATCCCTGTGCCCTCCTAAAAATAAGAAAACAAAGGGAAAAGATAATGACAAAAATAACATCCATTAAATATGAGAAAACTACAGACTCCTAGATTATATATTTTAAATGTTTTCTTATATTAGACTGGAAGTAAAAATATACCAATAATTCCATTACTAAATGACATTGCATTGATTCATTTCTAGGTAGCATCACCAGTAAAAATGATTTTCGTTTTTTTAAAGATTACAGCACTCCCTTTGTGTGACTTCAATATTTGTACTCTACACCCAACAAACTCTCGTGAGGACAGAAACTATGGGTTTTGTTTATTTGTCTATGTTTTTGGTGCATGTATCCAAAGTGCTTGGGATATATTAGGCACTAAATAAACAGCCGTTGGTGGGTAGGTGGATGGATGGATGGAATGAATTAATGGTTGTATCTGGAGACAGAAACCAGACTACACGGCCTACTAGAATCTTAGGACGCCATAATTCTATATTGTTTACTAGTATGTTAGAAAAGCAACCAAAGATCACAATCTAACAAACTGTTTATATCAAACTATTTTATGCTTTAAAGAAAGATACAGATGTAGATGTTGCTTTGAGCTTTCTACCTACCTACCTTTCTTGTAAATCTGGAGCGTGGTTAAACGGTAAAAATGATATTTCACAGTCCTCTGGCCTAAAATACAATGAAAACTTGTTATTAACACTCACTGATTCTGAGATAGAAGATTCTTGGTTTAAGAAGGAAAAAAAAGACTTACTTAAGTTGTGCCAGTGCCTTAATTACAGCAAAATCCCTCCGCTGGGTAGGGGACATCCACCGATGTTTTTCGGCCAGAGCCAAAGTCCTTCCACCAAAGCCAAACATGGCCGAGAACCCAAAGCGAAGGAGCTTGCCAGTGGTGCTGAAGGTGCAGACGTCGACCGGTTGTATGTGCCCTTGAATATTATATTAAGCATCAGTCAGCTGTGCAAGAGTGCCAGTTGTCAGGATGGCAAACACAGAAGAGCACATTTACTTTCAGATCTCAAGCTACTTTACACCATAAAGAATATCTTTGCTTTCTCTCCATCTTTACCTACAACTACTGGAATTGCCATTTGAAACTTGTTCAGGTTCTAAGGGAAAACCACAAAGTAGTAGGTTTTGCAGCGTATAGCTATTTCATACAAAGCATCGTTAGGATGTGATGTTATAATGTGTGAACAGTAAGCAGAGTTAGCAGCAGTTCTGCATTGCATTTATCTGAGTGTATGGATTTTCCATCAATGGGGATAATAAAAGGCCGAGTGGATGTACAGTGGCTGAAAGTTGCTATCGTGTACTTTTTTTTTCTTTCTTTTAATAACATAACCCTAGCCCTAGAGTCTCGGTACAGTCCAACAACAGTATCTGATATACTGGAATAGTGCGCATGGATTTTCTTGGCCTGGTTATAAAGTCATGATCTTACACATCATTGCAATGTATTTTTTCTATCGCTATTATAGCAGACGTTACTTACTGTTCTTATAGCATCTGTATTCTGAAAAGATAGGCAGTCCAAACAGAGAAGTGTTGCCTAATTGACCTTTGAGTTTTAATTCAATAGTTCTCTGCTTTAAGAGACAAAGAACCTGTCTTTCCTCAGGCAAGTCTGACAGGAATAAAATAGCCTCACAGTAATATAGAACCTTGCTTATAAAATTCCTTTGAAATAATTCTTACCCATTATAATGTGCAAAGTTGCAGTTACCACGTGAGGGATCCCATGGAGAGAATGTGCCAGTACGTTGGTAGAGCCTGCCAAATCAATTTTAAAACATGTACAGTCAATGTAGCCTAGGTTACAAATCAACCACTTGCTCTTTGTGCAGATGTCATTATGTAATACTCAGATGACAAATTAATGGAAATTTGTTTCCATTCACAGCTCAGATGCACATCAAATGGTTACTGAATGATTCTTTAATCTTCAAACAACTTAAAAGATTAGAAAATCGTTTATACTATCTCCTTAGTTATAGCTTTTTCCATCATAAATGTCTATTTTCTTTTTTTTTTTTTTAATATATTTTATTGACTTTTCACAGAGAGGGAGTGGGACAGAGAGCTAGAAACATCGATGGGAGAGAAACATCGATCAGCTGCCTCCTGCACACTCCCCACTGGGGACATGCCCGCAACCCAGGCACATGCCCTTGACCGGAATCGAACCTGGGACCCTTCAGTCCCCAGGCCGACGCTCCATCCACTGAGCTAAACCGGCCAGAGCATAAATGTCTATTTTCTACCCAAAACAACTATCTATATCAAAGTCTACTCCATCCAGCTTTAATAAATAGGCTTCTGACTTCTACACCAAAAGGAGCACCAACACAAAAGGGTATTTCTGGAGAGCAGAGACAAATGCATGAATACATAAAAAATACAAGTCCCAACAGCAACTAAGACAAGCACACGCGATCACTATGAAGGCCAAAGGGCGCACTTTAAATACATTTGATGAATCTCAGAGATAAGCTCTCACCCAAACAGGGATTCTCCTTTATCTGACAAATGATATCCTAGATGAAGAAAATATTTAATGCCATGGTATTTGCCATGGTATGAAAATCTATATTGAGACATTAATGATTGTCATAATCATTAAGATAATTTAAAATCCACATGAATTTGCCCTGACTGGTTTGGCTCAGTGGATAGAGCGT
>PVJC01008084.1:0-49443 GCA_004026665.1 Murina feae | reverse complement strand
ATCTTATCGCCTTCATTCTAAAGCCGTTACAGCTGTTAAAACACCTGGATAAAGCCACCGCTGGCTTCAGCATCCAGAGCTGCCTCTCCCTCCCCCTCTTCTGTCCTGAATTTGCCTTGTGATCAGAATGCTATTCTCACAGGTAGGTGTGTTTGTGCAAATGTGTGCATATGTGTGTAATTTCAAGTTTTATTTAATATTATAACTACTACATGGACTTCTGGGGGGGGGGCGGGGGAAGCACACTGTACAGCAATGAGGCAAAAAGTGAAAGAAAAAAAAAGCAAAGAAAAAGAAAAGAAATCCTGACTGCTCCTACTACACAACCTGCTGCTTGCCATTCCAATCCTCACACACTCATTGGTCAGCATCTCTTTCCAGAACACGTTCATGCATTTACAACACTACCTATGTACTCCCCCCTTCCCCACCTTTCCCCTTCTCCCCTGCATGTTGCTTTTCCCCATAACAGTGAACCTATCAGAACCCTATCAGAACACGTGGATCTGCTTTCTTGTTGTTGTAAAATCCACCCAGCGTTCTATCACGTGAGTTTGCCATGATTCATTTGACCACTGCACTATTGATGGATGCTTAAATGATTTCATGTGGCTTTCTTTTATTTTGCTGAAGGTGTTCCTTACCTCTACCTTCCACCACTTACTCTTGTTTCCAAACCGATGATAAGCTTCTTGAAGGCAGAGACCCTGTGTAAGCCAGTCACAATTACAGTGTTTACTCCATATGCCAAGCTCGGCGTCAGTGCTCAGGGGCATCGGGTCCTTGAATCCTCACACAGCACATGAGGTGGGTGCTATTAGCACGGGGTTGCAAAGAGGAGGCGGCGAGGCCTACAGGGGAGGCTCCCAGCTGAGGTTTCGCTGACACCCATCGGGGTCAAGCCCACGGAGTTTGACTGCAGAGCCTGGCTCTCCCCCTCTATCTTGCTCTGTGGGGTCCACCCCGTCACGCCCGCCCTATTCCCTCGAGCTCTGATTAAGAGTGAGGAATGGAACATAAAGTCCGGAGTCAGCCTTCCAGGGCCCAGTGCCTGCCTCTGCCTCTTTCTCTCTGAGAGGACTTAGCAACTTACCCAAATCTCTGTGCCTCAGTTTCCCCCTTCGTGAAATAGAGGCAATGGTAGCCCTCCTCTCTCAGGATTGTCCTGAGGATTTAGCAATCTACCCAGCCAGGAGGAAGCACAAAGCAAATTTTACAAACTACTCAATCCCAGCGTAAAAACCCCTAGATGTTTGCTGACAGACTAATTCAAAGCACGAATTTCTTCTTTTTTCTCCTATTTCTTCCTCAATTATCCACAAAAACAGCCTACAGTTTAGTGAGTACCAGATATAAACTGTTAATTAACCAGAATTTTCCTAAGATACCATTTGAGTATTTGAAACTTGAAAAAAAAAAAAAAAAGCTAGAATTCAGAGAATGCAGGCAGTTTTAACATAAAACACCTAAGAAAAGGTTTGGCACATTGGAAAAGAAACTAAAAGAAAAAAATTACCAAAAGACTTTAATTAATTGGTGGCATGTAGCATGTAACTTGGACTTGAACTGAGAGAAATACATTAATTCTAAAACTAACCACACTGGCATGGTTCAGAGTTTAAAGCAGAGAGAGTTTAAATTTCTTTAAAATGTTTCATTTCTAAGATGACCCTCTCATGCTAGTTGAAGCAAGATAGACATAAAATGGACAAAGCTGGCCAGATAAACTGAGACAGGCAAAAGACAATTTTTTTTCCTCTAGGAAGTTACAATGATTTTTAAGGCTTCATATCTTTGTGGTCCTTTTTTGTTTCTTCTTATTTATTTATATGAGGCAGGATGAGTTATTAATCTAACTATAAATTTCTCCCTTAGATTGCAATTTTCATCTGCAGGGAAAATCCCTTTTTATATTAATGATCTGTATCATTTGCAGTAACAATAGCGTTCTCCCTTTGTTTAAAATAATAATGATAGTAATAATAAAAAAAAGTGCAGACTTTCCCCTCCCTGTCAAAGTCGTCAGGAAATAAATGAGGAAAACATATATTCAGAGGCTGTATTTTAGCCTGAGAAAAATCAACAAAATTATTTTTATTATATATAGAACCTATAGCTCACACATATAGCTCAGAATCAATTAATTTAAAGCAATAATTTGTACAAACACCTTCACAAAAATTTTAAAGGGTATTAAACACCCTGTTTTATAAACATAACACTTAATTTAGGGAAAAAAAAACATTTAGAAGGTAATGCATTTAGGATAAGTGCAGAACACATGAAAATAATAAATGAAATTTCCCAGTTTAGAAAATGAATGTAATTAATTAACATTTAAATTACATTTTTAATTGCAATCATGCCCTCCCAGGGGACTCATAAGGGACCATAATTGCAATTAAAAGCATGTGGATTAGATAATAAAACAATGCACACTGTCTGAAATGTGCGATTTAAAATGGAAAACAGACATTGTTATCGGCACATCTAACTTAATTGTAGCCATAAAGCAAATGTGCTGTACAAAATAAAATTCACATACGGGAACATTTAATTCTGGAGTCTCTTAAAGGGGACACGCTTGAGAGCACATTTTATGACAGGTTCTGTTGGAAACGGCCCTTCCAGGCTTTCGGATCGAGGGCTGGTGCCTTAATGTTTTTGCATTAATAAAAGCAAAGCGGAATGTTCCTGTTAAAACACACAGATACATTTAAGTAAGAGATAAAAACTCAATGTCTAAATTTAAGCCGTGCTGCATAATTCTATTAGCTGGACAGACAGTAAGGCCGTGTAATCTTGAAATTATGTGTATGTGGGTTTTTTAAAACTCTTTTTTTTATTACATTTCCCTCTTTTGTAGAAGAGCCTTATCAAAGGGACTAGAGGAAGGAAAACCAGAGAAATGTGTGTTTGGTATGTTAGAGCCTCGCCAAGACACCCCGTCTCGCTGCCCCTGATATTTTGACACCCAATATCCTCCACCTCGAGGAAGCCAAGCCAATGCCCTTAATTGTAGAGTCTCCTGTTTCAGTAGCATGAATCTCACTAATTTTTTTTTATCATAAACCTTTTCAACAGCATGCAGGTGGGTATTTTCCATGGGCAGCACATGTGGTGATGTCTACAGATATTTTCTAATTGCTCGCCTCGGGGGAGGGGATGCTAGTGGCATCCAGAGAGTGGAGGCCAGGGTTGCTGCTACCATCCTGTGACGCATAGGGCAGTCATGGGGATGAAGTGGAAAGAGCAGCAGGAAAGGAGTGTTTTAAGCAGATGATAAAACATCCAGGCTCGACCCCAGGACAATGGGAAGCTGCGTACACGTTTAGGCAAAGGGTGAAAACCAACAGCTCTGCATTCCATAAGAACTCACTGGGCAACGCGGACACTGGTCAAGGAAACAGGGCAATTTGGAGAAAAGGCACAGTGGTTCTGAGAAGCCAGGGGCCCGCACAATCAGGGCTTACAGAGTTTACCAGATGTGGGAGGAAGCGCTGAAACCAGCTGATATACCAATGCAGGTTTTGTTTTTAAGAAAGCCCAGAAATGACAGCCAGCTCCCAACGTCTCACCCTCATGGAGGGCAGCAGAAACGAAGGTGTAAGACTACTCAGGTCTGAGACCAATGAGTCCAAGAGACTCACCCATCATCCTTAACTTGGGCAAGTAGAAGCACAGATTCCTGAAGCCCATTTACAGACCAATAGCGATGTTTATTTGTCATTCTAGAAACAACAAACAATAGGATTTTGATCACTATTCAATAAGCTAAAAATCTGGTATCTGGGATTACGTGCCAACTCCTGTTTCTTCTTCCTCTTCTTGCAGGAAGCCTAATTTCCCAATCCCTCCCCTCCCCCCAGGTTTGGCTTTGGCCCTGTGATCTGGATTCTGACCAATGGGATGTGGGCAGAAGTGGACTTGTCCACACCTTCTCCAGTGGTTTTGGAAGCTAAAATCCAGATGTCCCAGATGGTCCAGCTATGCAGAAAGGTCACTCTCGAGTTACCAGTTGGAGGAGATCAGCCCTCATGAAAAAGACGCATTCACTGTGCTGGACCACTGAACTTTTGGTTGTTTGTTAGAGCAGTTACCCCTAACTACTGTAACTAATAGACAGAGAAAAAAAATCGTTCAGAGCATGTCATCGAATCCTTACAAACTCAAGCAGTTTTCCCCACTATCACCATATTTTTTTCTAAGGCGAAGTCTTTAAATAGCCAGAGATACTATTTTTAGCTTCAGCATCAGTATATTTGAGTGTATTTTTATTTCTTTTGCAGTTAAACCTAGAATAGACTCCATTCTCAATAAATGGAACTATTGGAATAAGTCAGTGATTCTTACATGAGGGTGGATTTTGTCCCTAGGCTACGTTTGTCACTGTTTGGAGGCATTTTTGACTCACAACTTGGTGAGGGGGCTACTGGCATCTAGTGGGTTGAGGCTAAACACCCTATAGTGCACAGGACAGTGTCAAGCCCTGAATCCAAAGTACACTTGACCTTGGGGGCTAAGGCTGACTTGCCTTCTGGACATGTTCACAGACCCATTATGTCCAAAGGGACAGTGGTCAACTGCTGCCAAGCAAGACCGACAGACAAACAAAGCCAACTGCCCCTTTTTTGGGGGCCGACCATTCTGCCACTTTTTGGCAGATTATGGCAGTCGGTTTGTCAGAAGGACGAGCAGAAACGTCACTTGGACATGAAGGAACAACTTGAAGGACCCGTCACTCACACCTTTTACTTTGTCTTTTTCATCCCAAAGTTGGTGTTGCTGTCACCAGACCTGGCAAAGTCACACACAAAGGTGTGACTTCACACCGCCCTCTCTCCATCCTCTTGGGAGGTGTAGCACCCCATCAGGTGAGAGCACACACTGAGAGATGTCGCAGAGCCCAGCTCTCGGCCACCTTCACCCCGCTTGCTCCTACCCTGCACACACTCCGTAGAGATCAATTTTTAGATCGCCATGACTGAGGGATTATGAATTACAGTGATACCCAGGTGCTATAATGTGAGAAACACCAAGAAGTCCCTTATGTGGCACACACACGCAATGACTCCCTACCATTCTCTGCTTGCCATGAAGTCTGATCCCAAGTCTAAGAAGAAGTAGAGCCTGTGACAGAGCGTGAGTATGGGGTCAATTATTAAACATGTGCGGGGCCAGTTTCCTCACCTGTTTCATATGTTTTGTGTGAAGATCAAAAGAGAAAATGTATATAAAGCGCTCAGTTCAGTGCCCACAGTAAGAGTGAAGCACATATCTGTTGACACGCAATCCAAGTCTCCTCTGGAGAGGACATAGTTATATGTGACGTGGCTCCTCTCACCCCTGCCCTGATCTCCCCACTCGTCTGTGCTCATTGTGCTCCAGCCACTATGTTTCTGTTGCAGAAAGAACAGAGCCAACTCACTCTCACCCCAGGGCCTTCACACTTGCTGCTCTCCCTGTGTCAATGCTCTTCCTTCTTCCTCCAGATATTCCTCTGACTGAATCCTATTCAGCATTCTGGTCTCAGCCTCAAGCCCCCTATGGCTGTTTACCTTTCTCTGACCATCGTCCCTGGTGCTATTTTCTACCTCATTTTTAGTCACTCACTATTACATTCTCTTTAGTTTTATTTTCTTTGTAATACTTATCACCTTTTGAAATGACCTCAGCCACATAGTGCTTGTCTGTGATTTTTATCCCACCCCTGATGTCAGCTGCATGCAGACAAAGAATTTGTCTTATTCCATGGATGCAGACACCATACTTAGAATGTCTCCCACACAGCTGGTTTTCAATGACTATTTCTTGAGTAAACTGAACTGA
Organism: Murina feae; assembly: GCA_004026665.1. Taxonomy (NCBI): domain Eukaryota; kingdom Metazoa; phylum Chordata; class Mammalia; order Chiroptera; family Vespertilionidae; genus Murina; species Murina feae. The sequence goes on along the minus strand of PVJC01008084.1, from coordinate 43,614 downwards.
AACTGACTTGACTAACAGAACCTGTTGAAACGTTCCCAACACCTCTCTTAATAACAAAACCAGGGACAGGACTGTTAGCACAAACCCTGAGATCTCACCAATATCCTCAAAGGGCAGAGACTGGCTTTTATAACACCCGTTCTGAACAAACCCTCACTTTGTGTTAATTTCTGAATCATCGCAGGCAGAACATATCCTCAGATTTGGTAATGGGACCACTAAACACATGCCACCATATGAAGAAACAGAATTTCATGATGCATTTCCATTTCCAGGCCGGAGTGCAGAATGACAGGCAAGTGGGGCAGCCAATCAGAGGGAGGCTGGGCGTCTACGTGCCTCTGCAAGTGTTGTGATCTTGGCCGTGGGTAAGCCTGGGTGTGCAACGCATGGGCAGTCAAGGGTGGCTTTGAGGGCTAACTAATTAAGTTTCAAATTGAACCATCAGGCCACTCCACTCTGCCACTATGTCACTTGCCCTATGAAATGGATTTGAGATACAAACTATGCTTTAACTAGGCAGCCTCCATTCTTGCTGATGCCATTAGTTGCCCAATTGGGCAAGACGAGGTTTTAATTGCATGCCAGAAGCTTTATTTTTCTGCCCCAGGCAAACAGTTAACCACATTAGTATACCACTGACACCCTAGAAGTTGGTCAGCAATGAGAAATGAAAGAGCCATTTTTGGAGGGAATTGAGGTACCTGTCAGTTTCTAGCATTCCCCCATGGCATGTATAGCTACCTGAGGGGACAATATTCAGCCACCGCCACAACGGTGTGACCAGGTGTAAGTAATGCCTGGTGTTCACATTTCACAGCTTCACTGTGTGATGTAGGATACCGAAGGCTTGAGGGCAGACACACATGACACAAATATGGGCAGTGCCACTTACTAGGTATTTCATCAATTTCCTCATCTGTCAAATGGGAAAAAATAATAGCAGCTTTCTCTTTGGGATATTATGAGGATTGAATGAAAATTAAATGTTACAGGGAAAGCTTTGGAATAAAATTCTGATACATATTAGGTACACTGTTAAGTGTTAATTTTTATTATAACTTTTATCCATCCATCCACCCATCCATCCATCCATCCATCCATCCATCCATCCATCCATCCATCCAATCATCCCTCCAATTGTCCATCCATCCATCCATCCATCCATCCATCCATCCATCCATCCATCCCAGCCTTTGCAACAATTCTTATTGCTTGGGAGACCACTATGTAGGGAAATTAGAGATGAGAAGCAGGGAATAAATAGAAGGGGTGATTTTATAACCATCAATCAAGGACCCATACATCCCAAACATCAACGATGCTGGATGCCTCCAGCCTTGTCCTCCCATGTTCTGTAGCATACTTTACTGACTGCCTTATGGAGATGAGGTTACTATGATTTAAGTGTCAGCCTTACAGTAAATTCAATTCTGGCAATGAGGAGAGAACAGAGGCAGTTATTGGGTAGGTAATAATTTTAGTGTCTCAATCTTTAACTTCTTCCTTCTATTAGAAGGTGAATTCTTCATTTAACCTTTCAGACTCTGTGTCCAATATCGTAACCCCCTACGGCTATTTACATTGAAATATAATAAAATAAAACTTACATCATGTCAGTTGCATGCGCCACATTTTAAGTGCTCAATGGCCACTGGTGGCTCATGGTGGTTGTATGGACAGTGAAGATAAATGGCACTCTCAGCACAGTGGGAAGCCCTGGTGGACACCACTGCTCAGAGCAACATCTCTCTGTTTCTCTCTCAGTATTTCGATCTTTATGTAAGTTCTGTTTCTTTGAGAAGAGACATCGGCCATGGAAATGACTATTCCCCTTAATACCTGTAAAACAATGGCACACTTTGCCTATCATATTACCATATCAGACAAAAGACAGAGATGAAATAAAGTGGAAATTCTTATAGGTTTCTGGTGAGAGCGCATTGATTTATCTCAACTGAGAAGCGGTTGTGTAGTAAGAATTGAGGGGAATACAAATATTCTCACCCTTTGATGCAGTAGTCTTGCTGATTTCTAACCATTACTAATCCCAATCTATTTTAAGAGACTAGCTGAAAACACAGCAGAAGCTCTACATAAACAGATGTTCACCATGGTGGTGTTTATAAAAGCAGAAAAAGTGGAACGAAGTCAATGTCCTCTAACAGAGGAAGGATACACATAACTGGTGTCGCCACAGAACATCATTGTTATGAATAAAATGTAACAGATTGGTTTGATACCCAAGAAAGAATTAAATGGGGAGATGATCAGAATGTGAAATTTTGTAAGTTATCTATCACTGTGTAACAGATTACCCCCCAATCAGCAGCTAACGGCAGCAAATGTTTCTTATCTCACAGTTCCCGTGGTTCAGGAATCTGGCAGTGGCTTAGCCGAGTGCGCAGGCCACTCACGAGGCTGCGGTCAGACGCTGCCTGGGCTGCAGCCTCTCCAGGTCGGGGCTGGAGATCCAGGTCCAAGCTCACTAGCGTGGTTTTGACAAGTGATTGTTGGTGGACTATTGAGGTGCTGCCCTTAGTTCCTCACCAAACACCACCTGGGCTTCTTCACAGGATTGCTCACCACATAGCACCTGGCATACCCCAGTGTGAGTGATGAGAGCAAGACAGAGAGATAGCTAGATAGATGATAGATAGATAGATAGATAGATAGATAGATAGATAGATAGATAGATAGATGATGGATAGATAGATAGGCCACGCATACCTAAGATGGAAGACACAATCCTTTTACAATCTCATCTTGAAAATGACATCCCCATATACTTTCCATACTCTGTGGATTAGTGATGGACAGCAGTCCAACCATTCTCAAGGGGACGTGCTCACACCAGGGCAGGGAGCCCAGGAGGCTGGTCTCTGGGCCAGCCTGAAGATTGCTTTTCACAAAAGTCCTGTGTACAATATAGCTGCGCCACTTGAAACAACAGAACGACTGGCTTCCAGATTGGAAAGAGTTAGGGAGAGAGAGGCAGACAGATGGCACAAAACTATCTCCTGCAGCTCTCTCTTAATGATAAGACCATGGGGTAATTTTTTCTATATTCTTTTACTGTTTTCCAATAATGAACATTTTTCTTTATGATTATGGAAACACTCAATAAGTGTTATTTAATTGAAAAAAGAAACCTGGTTAAGGTGCTATATTCATAACTGATAAATGTCATTTTAATTCCACTTCTAACTCTGAAATCAACTTTCCTATATCCCCCCCCCCCCACTTTTTTTAAAGGAAGCAATCAGCTGATGTCCATGCAGTCCGTCGTTAGATGTGTTAGGTAAGATCATTAGAATCTAAATCTCTCCCCCATGCTCCCTGCTTCCCGGAGCTCCACTCCTGCCCTCCCACGCACCCTCCCGCCACATTCCCAGGGCACCTATATTTTAACATCTACAAGGGTAAGGGAGCCAGGATTGATGGCTCTGCGGCCAGTCCCAGACCGACATGGCAATGGAGGCTAACTCATGCTTAGCCCTTGACGTAACTTTCTGAGGACTGAAACCTGATTCCACCACCAGCCCCCAGTGGCTGATCTCATCTCTTTACCATCAGAGGAACTGAAACAGTTACCAGGAAAGATAAAAAGAGGAGGCGAGTGGGCCTCGGCTCAACACAGAGAGAATAAGCGCGTCTTTGATCCTTTGTCCAAAGAACATTCCAGATTCTCACAAATGGGATGGCTGAACCCAAATTATAGCTGCAGCCAGTTCTCTGCCTGCCCCCGGGCCAAATTATTCTGAGCTGGGTTTCCGTGCAGTTCTTCAGAGAAAAATACAAGTTTATTATTTTTTCCTTTGGTTGTGAGCTTGGGGCTAATCTTTTATTTATAAAAGTTGAGCAGAAAAAAAATAATGCAATTGACAAAATACTCTTGAAAGTGCCACAAATAAATAACAGCAACAAAAATGAACATTTATTGAGTGTTTTGAGCCAGGAGCTGGAGGCAGATGACACGGGTTGGGGTCTGGCTCTGTCTTGTGGCCCCTTGGTGACTGTGGACTGTGGACACGTACTCCTCTGAGAAGTGGTAATAATTGTGCCCACTCACTGAGTTGTGGTGGAGATCAAAGAAGATGTCCATGGTGGGTGTACAGTGCCTGAGACATAATGATTGTTCAAGTGAAGTCTTACTCTACTGTAACTCAAATGATATCACTCATCTGCTTATCCTACATAATAAAAGGCTAATATGCAAATTGACAAAATGGCATAATGACCAGTCTCTATGATACACACTGACCACCAGGGGGCAGACAATCAATGCAAGAGCTGCCCCCTGGTGGTCAGTGTGCTCCCACAGGGGGAGCACTGCTCAGCCAGAAGCCCTGAGCTGGGTTCATGGCTGCTGAGTGCAGTGGTGGTGGTGGGAGCCTCTCCTGCCTTCACAGCAGCACTAAGGATATGAGGCCTCCTGGACTGCAGACTGTGAGAGGGCGAAGGCCAGGCTGAGGAACCTCCTCCCCCATCCCAAGTGCACGAATTTTGTGCACTGGGCCTCTAGTAATTCTATAATAGCTTCTTATTACAGAGAATGAAATCCAGTGCCTCCACATGAGCTAAAAAGCCCTGTTTAATCAGCTCCTCCTCATACTCATCATATTCCAGCTCCCTGTCTTCTCTCCACTCCTCTGGTCTTATCTTACTCCATCCTCAACCTAAATCACTTTCCGCAGACACTTGTCTAGCTGGTTCTTTCTCAATACTGAGAGGTTCTTTCTCAATATTGAGGCAAATACCATGTCATCAGAAAGCCTTCTACGACTTCCATGTTTTGGGATATGAGCCAGGGTTGATTCCTGTTGTTTGTAATCAGAGAAGTCTACTGGATTCAAAAAGTGATTTTCTTGAAAAAATATTTTGTTCATTCTTTGCCCTCTTCAACTGCAAGCCCAACTGTATTTGTTAAAGTTCCATGGATTTATTCTTCAGTCCTGTCACTGATCTGCTTTTAGATCATGGAAACGCTCACCTGGCTTGTTAGTACCTTACAAAGAGATTGAGGGGGGATATAAATGGATGAATTTGAATAAGATGGGCCCATAGTGAGTGTGATAACAGTGTTTTCAGGGATGCGGTTTGCAAAATAGTCTTGAAAGGCTCTCCTAAGTACGGTACTTGTGTGTGGTATATATGGTTCTGACAATACTGTATCCAAATTTGAAAACAGAGTTGGCCATTGGATACAGAGCAGGGATACTGTACATGACCAATGATTAGACCATACGGGATTGGACGCTGACTCTCCAACCCAGGAAGATGAAAGATCATCCCTTTAGAAGGTATCACCCTCTTAAACTCTTCTAATGCTGCCCACTTTCTTAGGAGACTAACTCTTTAACATGGGCTTCTGGGCTCAACACTGTCAAAAATACCTGCCCCTCCAGCCTCCTTTCACACCCACTTATTGTTGTCCAGACATACAGCACCTTACTTTGAATGTGCCTATCACACTCCCTCCTACCACTGGGCCTTTGCACATGCTGGCCCCGCCCCCTGGGATGATGGTCTTCCTTTTCTGCTATATCCAGTCACTTTTCAGTTCTTATCCATTTTGTCCTCAGAAAAGCCTCTCTGACTTCCTTGACTAGCACCCCCACCCCACATGGTGTTTTTATGAACATTCCGTCCTCCACTCCATGGTCTTATTCACAGGTTGAGTTCTATAATTATTTGATTAACAGCTGCCTCTGTCCCCAGAGTGTGAGCTCTGTTCTGGCAGGAAGGTGTCAGATTTTGCTCAGCATGGGATCTGCTGCTGCTGTCACAGGTACTGGCTTAGTGTGGTGTAGATAGTCAATAAGTGTTTGTTAAATGAATGAAAAAATCGAATGAATAAATTTACTTTCAGTACGGACTAAAAGAGTAAAGCCATAATAGCAATTCATATTTTGAACAATAGTCATTTTATTGACTTTAAAGCCAGTTACGTGTGTGTAATTCCTGATTTTTAAAATCATTCATTCGAGAAGCATTTATTTCTCTTTAACTGACATTTTGTCGCTGTCATGTGTGCTCCATGAACTATAACTGACTTTGATTTACTTTATTTATTTTTTATTTCTAGAACAAAGGTTGGCAAACTTTTTTTGTAAAGGGCCAGAGAATAAATATTTAAGGCTTTGAAGGCCATATAGTTTCTATAGCAACCACTCAGTTCTGCATTAGCAACACCAAAGGTGCCACAGACAGTGTGAAAACAAATGAGCATGGCTGTGTGCCAATAAAACTTTATTTACAAAAACATGTGTTGGGCTGGAACATGGCCCTTGGGCTGTACTTTGCTGATCCCTGTTATAGATGGTGGGGTTGGGGAACCCAAAATATAGACCTGGACTAGCATTTAACTCTGGAGAGTAGTGTGGTATGAGACCCTGGCTTGCTGTGTAAACTTTGGCACATCAATACATCTCTCCGGGTCTCAGTGTGCCAAATGTGAAATGGGAATGACAATCACCACAAACCATGGTTGTGAAGATGAGGCCAATGAAATGAGCCAGAATTGAACAGTCTTGGTTTGCATTAATCATACCTGCATTTATGTTTACCGTATTTCTATCTATACCTAGTCATACAAGTTCTCCCTTTAGGTTGTGAAAAATCAATGTTTGAAGGGAAAAGAGTGAGTCAGCATAACGTTGTTTTAAGGTTAAGGGAAGATTTCTCTGAGCCCTGTGCGGAGGAGGGGCTGGAGGAGCCCAGTGTTAAGGAGACCATGTGAGACCGAATCTCAAGACACCCAGCAGGGAGCTGGGGTGGCCCGACAGGTGGCATGGCCCTGGAGGGAAGTAGTTGGCCCTCGAGAGGCAGGAGTTCCTTGAGGTCAAGGGTAAGGCGACCAGATATAAAGCGGAACACCATTAACCAGGGGGGTTCTTTTTAAAAAAAATTATTACTTAAAATATTACAAAGAGTAATCGGGACTTTTTCAAAAATGCTGCAGGACGCGGGACAAACTGTTAAAAATCAGGACTGTCCCTCCAAAAGTGGGACATCTGGTCACCTTAGTCAAGGGCCTTGTCATACCCGGAGATTCCCATGGCCCAACACACTGACAGGCATCTACAAGGTTCTTGGGAAACAGATGTTGATGGATAAAAACAGCCATCATTTCCTGGGGACATTTAGAAGGTCTTGTTTAAGAGACCAGCTCGAACTTCAAAAATTCCCTCACAATCCCACTATTTCTCCCACCTCTACCCGTGTCAGCACAGTCCAAGCCATTACCTTTTCTCACCTGGGCTGTAGTACCCCAGCACTCTGTCAGCTTCCCCTCCCCAGAGTCCACTTGCCAGCACTCTGTCAATCTCTCCATGTGGAAGTCAGAACATGCTACCCCAAATGTTCTGGCGGCATCTACCCCTGAACGGAATCCAAAGTCCTTACCCGAGGCCTGACCTCTGTGACATCATCCCCTCTCCCTGTGCCCTCTGCTCCAGCCCTGGCTCCCTTGGGTGTCGCTGAGATACCCGAAGCAACATCACCTCTTGATGTTTTTTCTGCCTGGGACCCCAAATATCCACATAGCTCACATCTCACTTCCTTCCAAAATATCCACATAGCTCACGTCCTCACTTCCTTCACACTTTGTTCCAACATCGCCTCCTTCACGAGGTCCTCCATGATTGCCCCATCCAAAGTAGTGGCAAGTCAAATCCACACCCGAGTTCCTCCCTCTTTCTCTTCTTCACAATGCCTACTGCCTGGTATTTATTTGTTTGTAGCCTGACCACCGCCCTTTCCCATGTTCCCCATTAGAATATAAACTCCTTGAGGGCAGGAATCTGTTTATTCTTCATGCTACAATCCAAATACCTGGTAGGCATGTACTAGGTGTGCTCAATATATGTGTGCTGAGTAAATAAATAAATGTAGACCACCCATTCATCTCTTCCTTTATCCAAAAGCAGAAGCCAATCAGTCTTATTCTCAAAGACGGAATAAATATGTTGACATGTATGATTATGGCAGGGTGGCTCATTCTGGACACTAAAATGTTAAGGGTTTGATTCCCTGTCAGGACACATACCTATGTTGTAGATTTGATCCCAGGTCAGGGTGAGTGTGGGAGGCAACTGATTGATGTTTTTCTCTCTCTCCCTCTCTCCCTTCCTCCCTCTCTAAAAATCAATAAAAACATATCCTTGGATTACGGATTAAAAAAAAAAACAAAAAACAGTATCAGTTCAAAGTTGGGGTGGAGCAAACTTGTTCAATAGAGCCTTAGTAAAATAAATCTATAGAGTTCTAGAAATCTGCAAAAGAAAGTAATTCTTTCCAAACCCACTGGAGACATAGATAAAACCCAATCAGAATGTTTTATACCCACACGGATCTAATGTAAAAAAGAAATTGCTGCTAGAAACACTAAGTTTTGAACATAAATGGGGAAATTAATGTCTTTTTTCACAAAGTGGGATTCTAGCTGACCTGAAGGCTGTGTGGACAGATTTTGGGAGGATTTGAAAGGGCACACAGGAAGCATGTCCAGTTGTAACTTGCCTATGATTGGAGGCATTACAGGGAATTAGACGGTGTCCAGCAAAAGGAAGGTCTAAAGTTTCTCTGTTCAATAAAAGTTTGGAATTCTTAACTTGTCTTAGCCTGATAGAGTTGGAAGATGGCATTTGTCCCTGGAAGACACCCGGGTTCATTTCAACAGCTGTTATTTGCCTACCTATGGAAATGCTATCTTATAATCTTTGGCCACTTCTAGAACATAAGCTATTGGAGAAATGGAATAGGCATTTTTTTTTTTTAAATCAGGGAATAAGTAGCAACTCAGCACAGTGTGAAAATCCCTGCCTTGCTCGTTCATTCCGAGATATAGGACAAGTCAGCAATTCTTTCTTTCCTGGCTGCACCAACCCTGGTCAGCTCTCAAAATCATGAGATTTTGCATTTCAGGATGAGACTCAAGTTTTGCTCTTGGCATTTGCTTCCTGGGTAACCCTGGGAAAACCATTGAACTTGTCTGAGCCTCTTTGTCAGTCAAAGGAGGGTGGAAGCTGGGCTCTACTTCCTGTTTCACCAGGTTATTAAAAGATCTAGGTGAGATGGTGTACATGAAAGGTGTTGCTTATGGAAAGTGTGGCTCTAGTGCGAAGGCCTAGGATTCTATGCCTCAGGTGCCCACAGGGGCCAGCCGGTAAGATAAATGAGGGAGGCTGCTGAGCTGCAATGTTTCTGTGCAGACAAGAGCATTTTGCATATGGAAGTGTAGGAAGACTCTTACACGGAGACATATGTTTTCTTCAATATTACTTACAACACACGGCCCTCCTGAACTCGCTCTGGTTGGTTCACTGCTGATAGGGACATGGGTGGGGAGAAACATGATATAAAATTTGGAGTGCAAGAACAATACACAAAATGACAACTGAGGACATGTGGACCGGCCTTGGAGACGGTCAGGATGCGAGAGCTGCGGCTGGCAGCTCTCCCCCCTCAGTTACCCCCACCTGTTCCCACGAAATACTGGGTCTCAGGGACCCATTTCCTAACTAGTAGAGAAGCTAGGCGTGTAGAGCCAAACAGAAAGCCTTCCAATATTTGACTAAACGCTAATTCCCTCAAGTTCTAGAAAACACTGGAAATGTATCTGGGGTTGGTATTGTTTTGTGGGCTACAAGTTTGTGATCAGACAACCCGTGATGTAATGTTTTTTCATAAACTCAAGGTTCGTGTCTTAATGGTCTTCTGGGCCAACCTGGCATCACACATTCAGATCCCACCTGCTCATGTAGGTTTCCCTGCCCTCTGCCCTTTCTCCCGGGCCCAGGTGTTAAATAGGGAAGTCATTTCAGAGCTCCTATCAGTACAGCCTTACCCTCGCCAGGACCTGGAAACCGCTCTCTCCTTCCCTTCTCTGAAGGCTCCCCTCTGTCACAGGTCTCAGGTCACTGAACTGTCCCTTGCTGGTTTCCTAAAAACTACGCCCCCCTTCTCCCTGTCCTTTTATTGGCTCTCCTCTCGTTACCCAGCGGAGAATGTCAGGTGTTTCCTGCCTGGTTACCAATGGATACAGTCATATTGCACATCATGAATCACCTGAATGGACTACCTTGAGTGAGACAGTGGGGGTCCAATTCCCAAATCAGAGCCATAGGTGAACTTGCCAAGCAGTCCTCATGTCAGCACTCAGCAAATATTTGCCAGAAAAAGAGATTAAGCTTAATTTAGTCACCAAAACCTTAAAAAGTCAATACATGTTCAAATACCTCTCTTAGAATAAACAAAAGTCTAATATATAGCAACTAAATTTCTTTTTTCCAACTTGAATCTAGATGGTAGGCACTTTTTTAATAGAAAAGGAAAGGTTTGGATGCCATAATGTTGGCAGGGGTAGAGGGGCCCTATGAAGGTCAATAATGATAGCAACAATAAGACAAGCAAAGCTCAGCTGTAAATGCTTATGATACGCCAGGTCCCATAATGTGTTCTTCCTATGTATTGTTTCACTTACTGCTCACAACAACACTGTGATGTGGTTATGTTTCTATACCCATTTTGCAGATGAGTAAATTGAGATTTGGAGGTGCTAAATGATCTCAAACATGAAGCAAGTGACTGTAAGTAGGACTCAACCAGAGCCTCATAATTACCTCTAGACTTCAGTGTATTCTGTTTCAAAGGAAAGAGTGGTGAGTGAGAGCTGGAATAGTTCAGAAAGATAGGTATTGATTGACTTCATCACATACTTCAGAAATTGATATTTAACTCAAGAATGCCTAGACCACACCCTGTTTGGATCCCTTGATTTGTGTTTGCATCAACAGTGGTTCCTGGAAGGTGGCAGTCTCTGACGTTTCCAGGCAGAGGAGACGGACTTTTTTCAGGCTGCACAATGTGCCCCGATTGTGTTATGAGGAATCTTATTAAAATAAATGTATGCTGCTTACATGATCTGTTCTGGCACATGCTGTTCCCTTTACCTGGAACACCCCATCCTCTTCTCCTTAACATCACCCTACTACCTGTTCTACTACTACCCGAGCACCTTCTCAGAGCAGCCGTTCCTACCTGCCCAGGACTGGGTGACGCCATGCTCTCTGGGTCCTCACAGCCCCTCGTAGCACCACACCATATTGCAGACATCACTATGTACATGATTACGTTTAGAGTGCGCTGTAAACTTCAGCTAACTTGGCTACCTCGTCCTCTTTGTGTGAGCTTCCTGAATTTCAGGGTTGCGCTTTGTAAGTAATTTTACCCTCCCCTCCCCTCATTCCAAACAATCAGACAAAGATTGAAACCACAGGAGTCAGATACACTGGATTCACATATCACCTTAGCAGAGTGAGCTTGGCCAGGCAACTCATGAAACCATTTTAGTTATTGATCCAACCTGGAGACCTGTCTTGGTTGGGTTGCACAAGGTTAATGAATGATCATTTAGTTGCCAACACTTAAAGATTGTGAGACTACATCATATTTCTAGCTTCTCTCGAAAGATCAGGAGATTGGCCACCCTGTGTTTCTTGTGTAACAACCAGCAGAGCAACAACCATTGCATTACGGTTAAGGTTAGGGTTAGGATTAGGGTTAGGGTAGGGGTTAGAGTAGAGGTTAGGGTTAGGATAGGGTTAGGGTTAAGGTAAGGGTTAGGGTAGAGGTTAGGGTTAGGGTTAGGGTTAGGGTAGGGGTTAGGGTAGAGGTTAGGGTTAGGGTAGGGTTAGGGTAGAAGTTAGGGTTAAGGTAAGGGTTAGGGTTAGGGTTAGGGTTAGGGTTAGAGTTAGGGTTAGGATTGCATAAGGATTAGCGTTAGAGTTGGAGTTGTATTATTGTTAGGGTTAGTGTTAGAGTTAGAGTTTGATTAGCATTAGGGTTAGATTTAGGGTTAGTGTTACATTTTTATTTCGGTTAGGGTAGGGTTAAATGCATTAAGTTCCCTCCAGATGGTGCATGAGTTCTTTCCCCTTGTCACTATATGTCCTCTGCGTTACCTAGTTTCTGCAATAAATTTAAAGTAAGGTTTTAATGCTACTTTTATTACTGTCTTAAGAGTGAAAAAGAGGGCTGCCACTCAAAGCTCGGCACCTGAAGCTTGTGGAGAGCATCCTGGTTGCACACAGGTTCTACTTGGAACAGGAGCATGCAGGATCTAGGGCCATGGTGTTTGCCAACCTTGGATCTAACCAGGGTTCACAACTTTTGAAGCACCCCCGTCTTCTATTTTTATTTTAAGCTTTATTTTTTTCAGTATATTTTATTGATTTTTTACAGAGAGGAAGGGAGAGAGATAGAGATTTAGAAGCATCGATGAGAGAGAAACACCGATCAGCTGCCTCCTGCACACCTCCCACTGGGCATGTGCCTGCACATGCCCTTGACCAGAATCAAACCCGGGACCCTTTAGTCTGCAGGCCGACTCTCTATCCACCGAGCCAAACTGGTCATAACTATTTTTATTTTAAAAAGAAACAAATCTTTGTATTTAGTTCCAACCTTCTGATATTGAATCTTATTTTATAAAAGCGTCCACTTTAAATTATTTATATATGTATATATCATTATATATCATGATATATATTATGCTCGATGTTCTATCTTGCTTCATCTCACATTATTCAGAGGAATAATCACCAATTGTTTCCATTCATATTCTCTATGATCAATATTAAACTTACATAGTCACTAGCAGTTTACCAGAAAAGCTAAAATCTATGAAAATATCTACACCAATCCAGAATCCTTTGTGTAGAATTATAAAAATCCTAAAACCTCTAAAAACCAAGCTTTGTTTTTCCCCATAATTCATTTCACAGAAAAATTGGAGCTAAATTTATTTGAAACCTTTTAAAATTCAAAAAATATCTCACTTAGTAATATTAATGTTTCACTGGAGGATGATTTGTATTTTTAAATATGGAGTGCCGCTGCTGACTTCGCAGGGAGCGTTGGGAAGTATATTAGTATGGCATACGTAACATGTCCTCTTTTTAAATTCTGAAAAGTTATGAAATGCTAAATGCTCCTGCCTCGAAGGTGTGGCACCTGCCGGTGCTTATACATAAGGACACCAGCCCGTCCAGCTATGGCAGGATACCGTCGAAAGTCATATTAGGTTTCCCCTCAGCTTTTGCTTTACCCGTCGGCTGAGGCTTGAAAACACGTGTTATTTCCGTTCTTGATTCCTCTGCGTGACCATGCGCCGGTGTAATTGGCCATCGCCACCGAATGGGTGGGCTCCTCACACATCTTGCTCCTACTTCTCTCTTATGACACTAACCACAGGGGGAGAGAAATAATGATAGAAAAAGCACACCCCATGCTCCCTCGGTGTTAATAGGAGGGTGCTGTCAGGAGAGAGTGATATGATAAAGCCTTAAATAAATTGACGCTCCAACAATGTGTTGAGAACGGGAAAGGTAACATTTAATAAGCATGTTAGGGCAATTAGTTAAGTCACTTGTCAATTAAGTAGATTACCTAATAGCTAATTTGTCTCTCCAAGCAGCAGGCTTTGTGGAGAAGCAGCGAGGAAAACTTCTTTTGAAAGGATGGCCTTCCCACAGAAGCACACATGAGCCAGCCCAGCGTCAGTGTGCGTGTCTGTGGCTCAGACTCCATCGATGAAAGTCCTCATTTTCTTATTTGCTTTTAAATGAGGTCCTCTTCTTTTCTCATCTTTCTTTTCCTCCCCCCTCCCTCTTTCGTTGTGTTTCTTCTCTTTTTTTCTTTCCTTTTTAAATTTATTATTATTTTTTCAAAAACATGTTTTTATTTATGAGAGAGAGAGAGAGAGAGAGAGAGAGAGAGAGAGAGACATCGATGTGAGAGAGAAACATCGATAGGTTGCCTCCCGCACACACCCAGCCGGGAATAGAACCTGGAACCCGTTCGTGCGCCCTGACTGGGAGTTGAACTGGTGACGTTTTGGTGTATGGGGTGACGCTCCATCAGCTGAGCCACACCGGCTACTGCTTTCATTTTTTTTCAGTAGCTGAGTTTACGGAGGGCAGAGGTCAGCAGACTTTCCTGTAAGGGGTCAGCCAGTAAATATTTTAGGGTTTATAGGACAGGAGGCAAAATTGAGGCTATTGTGTAGGTGCTTATTTAATAAGAAAACAAGTTTCCACAAAAAATTTTGACCAACATAAAATATATAAGAATTAATGCTCCTTCACTGGCTATACAAGACCGGAGATGCAGGCTGCGGGCTGGCTTTGGTGGCCGCAGTTTGCTGACCCAGGCTTTGGGTCATCCTTACCTAGTCAACATCCTAAATGAACATGACATCTACTTCAGCGATCCAGAGGTTTCAAAACTCGCAGGGCCTCCTCTCCATGTCCATCCCTCACCCTCCCAACCAGAGGCTAAGAGCACAGACTCCAGAACCCAGCTCCCCTGATCAGAATCCCAGCTGTGCCAAGCGCTGTGCAACCTGGGCCAAGTTCCTAAGCCTCTCTGTGCTTCCATGGCACCATCCTCAAGACAGGAGTGCCCTTCTCCTAGGGCCGTGATGAAAACTGAGCAAGTCTATCAGTCAACCATGTAGCACAGGCCCCGCACAGAGTCAGGCAGGGCTGTGTAAATGTTGGCTTCTTTTTGTGACGTTGGGAATTCGGGGAGTAGAGGGAGGCCACTTCCCATTGCAAAGAAATGATAAGCAGGAGTCTGTTCTCCGATCCCCGGAGAGCCATTTGGTGGCAGACTCCATGCCAAGGGGAGAGGCGCTGTAAGAAGATATTCTTGGGCATCTTCCGAGTGCGCTTCTGCAAACAGGATGCTGTAAATGTCTCTTTGGAGAAGGCGCCTGCCAGGAGGCCTCAGCTTCGCCTCGTGATTTATTGGGAGCCTCTGCTTTTGTTCCAATCGGTTTTCCTGCCTCAGCTCTTCGGCGATTGTGCTGCGAGCCGTGCCCCGCACCGAACAAGTCTGTCTCCGTGCCCTACATACGGTGCGACGCGAGGAAATGCTGTGCAGGAGGCTTTCTGTTTCGGTTTCCTTGCTGGCACCACGCGCCATGTGGAACCTCTGAAGGACTTAGTTAGCATGCACATAGCACTCACTCCAGCCGAACCGCGGCCGGGCCTGCATTCGCAGCTCCAGGACTTGAAATGCCCCTGGCAGAAACTTCTCTCTCCCTCTCCCTCCTTCTCTCGCTCCCTTTTGATGTTTCCCCTCTCTTTTAGCCTGTCCTTGACAGGAAGTGCAATCACATCACACACAGCTTTCTTTGGAAAGCCCCCGTTTTAATGATCTGGCAGCCGGTAGACACTGAGGCCTTCCAGAAAAAAAAAATTTCAATCCCTCTTCCCACAGCTTCCGCGAGCCCCAGTGATAAATGACACCTCTCATTCTGTCACAGAAAAGGAGCACAGACGGGGGACGTCAGTGATGTATGGCCCACCAGAACAGGAAATCAACTTTTTTTTTTTTTTCAGGGGAAAAAAAAAAAACCCTAAAAGAGCTGACCAGGACATTGTCAGGGGCCTGCTCCAAAGACCTCGCCAGAGAGACAGGCTGAGCGCCTGGAAAAGTTTGAGCTTCGGGAAAAAGAGTTTGAGATGAGAACAAGGAGAAGGAGCGGGCTCACAAGGCCACGGGGTGGGTGGGTGGGGGGAGCACTGTTTACTCCCTCGTGGGGTGTGGATATCAGCCAGATTCTCACCCACTCCCTTGAAAGGTGGAGGGAAGGAGCACCCTGATCTGGGAGAATTCTATTTTTCTCCTGGAGCCTCAGAAAAAAGTGAGTCAAGATGTGTTTGTGGAGCCCAAACCACCTCGTTTTACACCGTTCCCAGAGGAAAGTGATAAGATGGCCAGTGCTCTCCCACCCCACCCCACCCTCCACACGGAGCTTGTCCCCAGTGATTCGAGGCGGTGCCTTTCGAGGATGACGGCCATCTCAGGAAAGAGCAAGAAGTGGTTTCTTTCCCTGTATTTTTTCCTATTTTGTACCACGCTCCCTCTCCTTGCTCCAACAAGAGCCATGCATATTGAATTAAAGGAAACCAAAACACCTTTTTGGTTGTTGTTCCCACTGAACAACCTCTGTACTGTGGTCTCCTTGGGGCGATGATTTTCAAGGCAAACCCAGTCTCTTTGTAAATGAAATCTGAACACCTACTGGGTGTCAGGTCTGCACTAGATCCTGAACAGAAAACTAAACAGTAAGTGGCTAGATCCTTCCCACACAAGATTTCTCGAACTCAGAGCCGAGTTCATGAAATCTTGCATGGCAGGGATCTAGCCACTTACTGTTTGGGCCTGATAATTACCCCTTTGGGCCCGGCGATTCCCTGCTGTGGGTGTCCTGTGAGCTATAGGGTGTTAACAGCCTCCTGGGCCTCTGCCCACTGGCTGCTGGTAGCATCTCCTCCCCACATCACTTCATTGTGACAATAGAAACTGTTCCCAGACAATGCTGAGTGTCGCCGGGAAACAACTGTTCTCCACTGTTCTGGAAATCTGAAATCAAACCTCCAAAGAAAACAGCACTCATGGGGTTGGTGGGGAGGAGTTGGAGTTGGTAGGTAATTAAATGCTAAATCGTGTGACAGGAAATACAAGCTATAGGAATTTAGTGACTTTCCCAAGAAGACATCTGTATTGACCAGGTTAGTGCAAACGCCTCCATTTAACAAAAATGAAGTCTCGCCATAGGACACGGAGCGCAATTTCTTTTGTGCATGTCTCCTGCATAGATGTGACGGAACATATAGACATACCATAGCAGGTTTCAAAACAAAGAAAGAAATCTTAGTTTCAGACAAATCACAATAATACTAGTGGGGAATGGCAACTAACAACTACATATACCTTTTCTTTTTCAAATATATTATTAAAATTTTGATCATTGCCATCTATTACACTGTATTATTCAATCTTTGTGAACATTTAAGGTTCTAAATTGGAATAAAGAAGGTAAGACTAAACTTACACTCTTGTGTCCATGCCTTCTGGGTAGATGATTGCACAAAAGTCGTTGATGGACAAATCTAAAATCTAACAGAGTTCATACAGTGACATGGAAAACATTCTTTGACTTACCCAATAAAACATGGGGTGAAAGGGAAGCTGAGCCCAGTTTCTAGACACCATACATAAGGTTTTCCCCCATCAACTGTGACTCGCGGGGATCAAAATTAATTTGGAAGACAGATTTAGCAATGTAGAAGGCCAATAATGGGAATCATCATGGAAGACTAAAATTATATATATGGAACAGACTGTCAAACCTCAGAGGGAAGACAGGGGAGGTTGGAGGGAGGAAGAGATGAACCAATGAACTCATATGCACGTATGCATAACCCAAGGGCACAGACAGGGGTTGGTAAAGGCTTGGAGAATGGGAGGAGGAGAGGGCAATGGGTGGACAAAGGGACATGTGTAATACTTTCAACTGTAAAGATTTAAGAAAAATAAAATTGAATCAAAAATAGTAAGAAAAAATTATATATATATATATATATAAATATACGTACATGCTACATATATAGTATGTCTATATTAAGCATATATAGTATGTCTATATGAAGTGGAGCAGTGATGTCAAAGAATAAAAATGGAAAAGAGCCTGTAAGAGGAAGTGAATTAAGAAGAACGAGAGTCCATCGTGAAATGTAGCCACTTCCATCGCATCCGTCAGATAAAGCTCCGCAAATGCCTCACCCAACCGTATCCACGGGAATACAAGGTAAACGAAGCAGGTTGTCATTACCGTTATCAATATGGGTACCAACACTACTCTCATCAGGATGTTAAAAATGAGAGCGCAGATCCCTTTCTCCCCTTCTCCTCCCCCCTCCCCCCTCCCCCTGCCTCCCTACAGACCAGCTGGTGGAATTTGATCTTCATTGTGTTGGATTCTATCTTGGTCAACTTAAGACAGACCATTCTTTGTTCACACAACACTGCCTTGCCTATCAATGGGAATCCTAATAAAATTTTATGCTGCTATAGGACTTTTCTGTCTCATCCTCACCTCCTGGTCTTGCATCATGTTGAGGGCAATTACACATTTATTTATTACACATCCCCAAATATAAAACCGCGAAAACTATACCAAAGACAGCAGCTTTTCAATCATCCATCAAGATATACCAGTTTCAAAAGACAATCCCTGCACCACATCCGGAAGGTCATTACTCACGCTCGAAAGCTCATTTCCAAGGCCTCCTTCATCTCCTGATACCGTGGGATAGTGTGCACGCCAAAGTGCTGCTCGGGGAGCTCAATAATGCTGCGTTCTCTCTCTCAGAGCATGATTAGTGGGAGGTGTGGGCACCAATTTAGGCTGTGTCTACACAATGCCAAAACAGCCGGCAGAGAAATGGAACCGTCCATCACACCACCGGAGGATTTAGTTACATGACGCCAAAGTGCCCTGACTCACAGGCCGCCCCCGCCCGCCCCGCCTTGACTGATTGTTGGAGTCCATTTTGAGTGTCTGGGAATGGATCTGCTTCACATGCCAGGTTTCAAACAGACCATGGAGATGACATGGTCTTCGCCATCTGGCAGAACTCACACTCTGGACCCGCTGGCACAGCCCTGGCATGTGTGAGCACCGGGACACACCTTTCCTGCAGCTTGCAGATCTCCTCCTCCACTCTGCTAGTTGTGTGAGCTGACATGCTTTCGCCCAGCTGTTAAGCGTTTGGTGAAACCAGACAATACTCCAAGTGCACGTTCTCATTAGCTCCTTCAATCACCCCAACAGCCCAGGAGGCAGTGCAGCCATTACTGACACTAGACTCTGATGACGAGGCCCGTCTACTTTCCTGGGCAAGCGCCCCTCCCCACCAAGCATGCCTACTGGGAGCGCCTGTGCTTCTCCGGCTGAGGGCGATGGTCCAGCTGTGGGAGCATGTCTGCCTCGCACGGTGGCTGAGCTGAAAATGCGGGAGAGGAATGCACCAGGAAGTGGCCATCTAGCCCCGGCAGATGGAGGTTTGGGGGGGCCATCCCAGCACCCATCCTCTCCTTTGGGACAACACCAAGGCCAGTGTGCTACACTGGCTCCCACATACCCCAGCAGCATCCAGCTTGGGCTGCCCTGGGGGTGATGGGCTGGCTTACTCATTCTTTATTGATGTCTGTCCCTGCCTCCTCTCACTTCTCCACTCCCCATAAGCAACCCAAGCTCTGGCCACCTCTGCCTCACCACGCCCTGGTCAGACTCGGCATGAGCCCACGCATGAGGCTGCTTACCCCTGCTATGTCACCAATCCCAGAACTCTTCTCTCTGTCCCATTTGGGCTTTGTCTATCAGCAGGCTCAGGCCCCAACCTTCCCTCCAACTCACACACATGCCTGTGGAATTACTTTTTTCCCAACTTCATGTTATTGTTTTAACAAAATTTAAATTTGCCATTGTTTTTTCTCTCATCTTTTTAAAACCATTATAATGTAAGTTATATTTCCCATATATAATGTGCTATACAATATATGATCATGTAGAATAATCTAATTGAATAAAAGAGTAATATGCAAATTAACCACCTCTCTGGGATGCCTAAGCCACGCCCACCAGCCAATCACAGTGACTGTATGCAAATTAACCCAGCCAAGATGACGGCGGGCAGCCACGGAGCTACAGTAAACAGCAGGCTTCCGTTGCAACTGCTTGCCTAGGCTGGCTGAGCCTCTGCTCATGGTAACAATGTTTCAATTATAGAAGCCATGGAGCTGAAACAAACAGGAGGCTTCCTTACCTGCCTAGGCCTCAGCTCAAAGCAGCAGTGTTTCAATTATAGAAGATAAATAAACCCCAGAAACCTGATTCCAGCCAGCTTCGCTGGGACCTTGGGTCAATGGGAGCTGTGGGCAGCATGAAAGCCTGAAAACGGCCCTCAGCTCCTCACCCAGGCTGGTCAAGTACCCCAGTAGGGACTCGAACACTGAAGGGACTGTGGGCAGCCTGAAAACAGCTCTCAGCTCCTCACCCAGGCTGCCCAGGCACCCCAGTAGGGACCCAAAACCTGAAGGTACTGTGGGCAGCCTGAAAACGGCTCTCAACCCATCACCCAGGCTTGCCACACCCCAATGGGGTGAGGGTCCACACTGGGGGGCTTGGCCAGCTTGCAAACAGCCAGCAGCCAATCACCCAGGCTGACCAGACACGCCAGCAGGTGGACATCCCCTGAGGGGTCCCAGATTGCAAGAGGGCACAGGCCGGGCTGAAGGACCCCCCCAAGTGCACAAATTTTTGTGCACCAGGCCCCTAGTATTATATATTGGTACATCTTGTGTTATAAATATAATATTACATATGCAATATCTAACTCATCTTTTATGTACTTACTACCATTTAGTACCACAAATCTTGAGTCGATGTATTTATCCATATAACCTCACAGTATGGGCAGCACAGCATCGTATTTGGAGCACAGTTTGGAAGTCAGTACTTGTGGGTTCAGATCTCAGCTCCATGAATTATGCGTTATTAGGTCAGTTACCAGATCTTTCTGTGCCTCCCCAGGATAACAGGGCCATTGTAGGGATGAAAGACTTAAAATAAAGTGATGAGAACAGTCACTGGCATCTAGTAACTGCCTAGTTAGCTGATAACATTACAAGACAACTCTAAATCCAGAGTATTACAATGATTTCTGTGAAGAATGTGTTCTCAGGGGCACGGTCAGTTGATTACACAGAAACTCAAGGCCAGGATTATTACCCAGCAGTCAACCTAAACTCTGCAGACATTTGTGAGTGGGAAACTGAATATCAGGTAAATGTGGGGGGGTCCGGTGAGGCAGTTGGCCCCTGTTGAGTCCTCTCAGAGGTGGTGAGGAAACATTTTGTGTACCGTCCTTCCCAGAGGCCCTTAATATTCTGGTTTAAATGGTCGGTGTGTTTCCAATTCTAATAACATTCACAAATGCCTCATCTGGTAAACAGCACTTATGCAAAACATTGGGTTGTGGAGAAGACACCCTAAACAGTTGTCTTGTGCTACAAAGCAGTGGGTCACGCCAGCCAATGGAGGTGACCGTACCCAATGCGATCTGACACAACTCAAAAAATGCAGTGTGACAAGACACCAGCAAGTAAGCAAAAAACACTCTATTTTTGGCCCAAACGCTCATTATCATCTTACAAGCAAAAGCGCTGATTTGTGATTGCACTAAGTGGAGCGGCTCTGTTTTCCGTCCTGTTACCATTACGGGCTTGTGGCTGGCTTTCGAGAACTTCTCGAAGGCCTGGCCTCTCGAGGACTTTCTGGGTTTTTAATCTGTTGGATGCCTTCTCCAAGGGGGCGGGTCACCTCCGAGGCGGGCTGGCATAGAGGCTGCTGACGTATGACAACCCTTCAGAATGAAATGAAAGCATCACACAAGGCAGGGTGCTGTTGGGGGTACGATGGGGACATTGGAACATTTGCTTTCATGCTGTCTGGCTCTATTACTCTTTCTTTAGGCAACAAGATCTCACTTTAGCTCTAGCGCATCCTCCTCCTTGGTGTTAATTTCTAGGCTTTAGGTGGGGCTTGCCAGGTGACTCAGACCTAGCCAATCAGAACACAGCTTATCTCTGACCACAGTGATTGGTTAGAGAGTGGCCATGTGACCTGATCAGAACCAGTGAGACCCAATAAGCCCCGTTCCCCTCCTGGGCATTTATTTGAGAAGCAGATGGTATTCATTTCTCCTGGATCTGGAAGAGCTTGGGAGCCTCTGGGGCCCCTGAGGGAATTCTGGGAATTCTGAGGGCGACCCTAACACAGGGGAAGGCAAATCCTGGAAAGAGAGTGCAAGGCTTTTATTATTTTATCATTTGACCAAACCAGTCTGAGGAATTCAATGCAGCAGCCAATTAACCATCTTTCTACTCCTGTTTCTTTTGCCCTAAGCCACTTAGAGGTAAGATTTCTGCCACTGGCAACAGGAAAAAAAAAAAAAAAAGGAATGGATTCAGAGATGACATCAAAAAGGCCACCAGAGACCAGCGTGGTTTCAAAACTTCCAAGCAGGACCTCCCCCATCCCTTCCCAATTAGGTTTGCTCCCCTGAGATGGAGCTGGAGCTGGGTGTGCAGCTGGGTGGGGTGTCCTGGGAGGTGCCCTCAGCACCAGCCCCTCAGCACTCCCTCCTGGTGATGCAGGTGTGCGCCCTGCAGACCCCAGCTCCTGTCAGCAGAAACGCTTTGACACATGCGCTAAATGAGTAAGTGCAGAGCATGGTGAGGTCACCGGGAAGTTAACTGGTGGGATTATAAGGGGCAGTAGACACTTCAGCAGCGAGGGCCTTGAGAGATGTGGCAAGCAGGCGAGGGCACTCAGGCCCGTGCCCTTCGGTGCACCTCAGTGGGTGCCCCTGGTGGGTGCCCTCAGTGGGCAGTGTCCTTGGTGGGTGGGTGCCCTAGTGGTGCTCTCCTCAGTGGTACCCTTAGTGGGTGGTGCCCCTGGAGGGTACCCTCGGTGGTGCCCTCAGTGGGTGCCCCAAAGTGCACCCAGTAGGCCCTGACAGCTGACTTCTAAACAATTAAATATGAAACTGTCAACAGGGCCTTGTCTTAATAACCAAACTTGAGGCCTTTTATCCCGGAAGATTTATGAAGTAATTTTAAAGAGATCCAAGCAAACATCTGTCAATAAATTGGATGCCGGCTACAGGATTTACAAGCAAGACAAGACTTTCTCATTAAGTGCACATTAACACGGAGGGATCACGGGTGGGAGGAGGCGCATGCTGCCTCTCAGGCTACCGCTAGGGCACCACCTAAGACCTAATGAGGAAGGGACGGGAGGGCCCGAGATGCCCCGGGCTCCCGGCCTTGCCTTCGTCAGGCTGACTGGCTGGGCCGAATAAGGCTGGATGCTGGCCAGACCCACCCAAGGACCTCACCCGCTGTCTGCTGGGAGCTGCAGGTCTTCCACCCGCACAGGGGCCTGGAAGGCCCCCATGAGGTTCACTGCACTATCTTCCCCAGTGGAATGAGGTCCCTGACCCCCATGATGGGTGACTTCAGGTGGTCCCAAACGCGTGCTCACAGGTACTTTCACACCACTCACTTCACGCAGAACGTGGTGATACATGACGTCTCCACGGGGTCTGGGGACACTCTGGTCACTTCTCTTTGGCTGAAACGTGCCTTTGATAAGACGTGCAGAGAGATCAGGCCTCATCACTGACAGTTACACTTGGCAAAGAGGGGGCTGGGGGTTCCATAGTCCCCTCCCATCACACCCCTTCCTCAGGCCCAGACTCCAAAGCATGCTCTGCCCCCAAGGCCCTCTGCACCCAGCACGGTCAGGGCCACTTGCAATAGATGCTCAGGGGTTGATGAGACTGGAAATGTGCAGAGGGAAGCTAGTTTGGGTCATGAGGGGATGTAGGTAGAGCACAGGAGGTTTTGTCTCGGTGCAGTGGCTGATGCAATGCTGTGAGCACACTCCAGCAATTCAAATCTTTCTGGCACACCAGGAAGATGGCAACACCCGCCTCAGCCCCTCCCAGAGCCGCCTACACAGTACCCTGACCTTTATGCTCATTGGCTCCCTAAGAAGACCTAGTGTTCCATGAATGGCTACCTCCGCTAATATATACCGCTGCACTTCCTCAATAAAATTAGACCTGTGTCACAGAACCTGGTCTCCGGAGTCGTGCATGCAAGCGTCCTAGCGCTAGGGGCTCCGTCGTCCTCACCCCTGGGAAATCCCCTGCTTCAAGGGGAGACCATTCTAGCTGGGTGCCTGGCAAGGCCGGAAGTGCAGCTGAGTGTCAGAAGGAGGAGTTGAACCAGGAAGCCCCTGACTTGGTAGCTGAGGTCAAAGCCACTCTTTACCTTTGGTTTTCTTCATAACACCCATATTGTTATGTTATTATATTAAGATATTGTAATATAGCATCATCTATGGTGTATTATACCATCTATGTATGTGCTTGTATAGTTCCCCTTATCTTTGTCTGTCTGTATCTCCACCTGAATAAACTCTTTATGAGGAAGAGCTGTTTCTGTGTGTCTGTCTGTCTGTCTGTCCAGACCTGGCTCCTAACTGTCACGTCTGGGCAGGGCCATGCACAATCAGGAGACTCAGTAAATATTTACTGAATGAATGAAGGAACAAATGAATGAAGAACTCAGAACCCTGTGATCCAACTTGACTGAAAAATGGCCAAATCAAATGTACCCACTTGTGTGAAAATCCAAAGCCTGACAGTAGTACTTTGTGTAGCAAGGGTCCTGTAATGACAAAATGCTGAGAAAAAAATGCAAGAAACAGCCCTAGCTGGTTTGGCTCACTGGATAGAGCGTCAGCCTGCAGACTCAAGGGTCCCAGGTTCAATTCCGATCAAGGGCATGTACCTTGGTTGCGGGCATATCATCAGTGGGGGATGTGCAAGAGGCAGCTGATCAATGTTTCTCTCTCATCGGTGTTTCTAACTCTCTATCCCTCTCCCTTCCTCTCTGTAATAAACCAATAAAATATATTTTTAAAAAATGCAAGAAACAACTCTAAGCACAACAACAGAACCACCAAATCACCAAAAACTCCTGAGGGCATCTGTAGCCAATAGGTAAGGTTTAGTGTGAACCACAAGAAATAGTCAAGTGGGTTAATGATTGGACGTAAAACTATCAAAGCAACCAGAGAAAAAGGACCACGTTTTGCACATGACACATGTTGTCATTAAGAATGCCAGTGTAAAGATAACCGATGATAAATTATAACAGCATATGCGAGGGTCCCTCACATGCCCCCCGCTTTGCTACGCCCTTCCTCTGACGTTGCAGACTGCCTTTTGACCACTATGTTCAGGTACAACTGAAAGCAACATGCTGGCAGGTGCACAGAGTCAGACCAATTTGGGTTGAGTGGACAGCGCGATGCAGGGAGTGAAGGAGAAGACTCCAGATGGGCAAATGGTGCCACCACCACAGGGCTGAGCGAACAGAGGGGCAGGCGTGCTTGAAGTGCCCTGCCTGGAGGGGCTGCCCCTGGAGTCAGGCAGCCTGCTTTCTCTCATTCACAGTCTCCATTTGAAAGGACAAATTGATGCAGTCTGTTCACCAGTAGATGGACTATTCAGACACCATTTATTCCAGAAACACCAGGTACTGCTCAGAGCCAAGCCCTGTCCTAGGGGTGGGATACATTACACAAAAATAGACCCACTTCTGTGCTAGGGGAAGCGGGAGTCTGCAGGGAGAAGAGGTGGAGCAAAGCCATTACACAGTAGGTCCTCTGTGTATGTCGGAGACCTGTTCCTAAGTGTTTAATGCAATTTCACTGTAAGTCGGAACCCACCTATATAAGCACCTACGTCACTCACGTGGAGCACATACACAGCAGGAATGAAGTGAAACAGTAAAAAAAATTTAAAAAGAATGATAACAATTCCTGACATTTACTTGGGACAAATAAACAATAAAAAAAAAAGCACATATGTGCATACATTGAAATGACAGAACTTTTTTTAATAAATAAATGGGAGATGCCAAGGTAACCACGAAATGATGTACGGCGAGTCCGACGTAACTCGAGTCACACAATGAGTGTCACGGGGAGGCATCTGAGTGCCGCGTCACCGTTTGCTAAGGGTGATTTAAAAGAGGCTGCAGTAGGATCTGGAGAAGCACTGCCAGAGAAACTTCCTGGGACCCCACTGAGGCTCAGGGATGTGCATCGTGATGCCTTTATCCTGGCAGATCTGTGTGAGACCTCCCTCTCCCACAGACACACTCCTGTGAAGAAAGAATCTGCCTCCATGTACTCAGTTATTTCTCTCTTCACCATTCAACAGTGGAGCCCTTTTCTAGGTACCATGCCCACCGCAGGCCAGTGGAGACACAGAGTAGAGGTTTAGGCACAGCTCTGTGGGGTACGTGGGTTCTGAGGGCGAAAGGAAACACTTACTGAAATAGTCAGCATATCGAGTGTCCAAAGCAGCTGAGGGTAGGAGCACAGAGGCCTAGTGCATTTTACCTGAGGAACTCAGAGAAGAGTTCACAGAGATGGGCACATGTGAACTGGGTTTTGAAGGTTGTATAGAAGTCCACCAGGTAGAAAAATACAATCCTGACAAAGGGAAGACTGTCTTGATGTGACTAGAAGTGAGGGGGAAGTTCTTGCTGAAGCAAGCTGGTGTGGTGAGGGGAGAGGCATTAAGGCTGCTATTTGCTATTTGAGGGAACCAGTTGCAAAGTGTCTTCCATGATGGGCAGAGGAGTTTGGACTTCGTATCTCTGTCAATGTTTCCCAAACTTCAGGCTTTGCACACCACTTTCACAGGTTTTGTCATAGCTAGTCACTGGATTAGGGCCCACTGTTTGTTAAGAAACACACATTATTAAATTTATTTTAAAAGGAAGCTATAAAGTCAACATCACGAATGGAGAATCAGATATAAGATATGCCTGAAAATAAATACGTTACTATTCACATAAAATTTATCTATTTGTATATTTCCCCCAAGTCAACACCCACTACATTTCCAGAAAGTTTGTCTGGAAGTCTGAGCCCACAGTATTTTAAGAAATACTGGACCGGGCAGAGCTGTGCTTTGTGAAGATACTTCTGTTGCCAGTGAGAAGAGTGGATTAGAGACCAGCTAGGAGGCCATGGCATGAACACACCAGAAAGGTGACAAGTCCTCATGAAGCAGCAGTGCGGGCAGAGAGGGTCCCATTAGAGAGCCATTTAGACGTAAGCCAAGCAGGACTTAGAGGCAGAGTAGCCGGTGGGGTGAGGGTGGTTGGCACAGGGTACGTGGGCTCCTTCATGGAGGGACAGTTGCTAACAACTGTTATAATGGCTCCATGTCCACAGCGTGTTGCAGAAGCTAGAGTCTCCAGCTCTCCAGTGCGCACACAGAGTTATGCAAGCTCTGGGGGCTGAATTCTCGGTGACAGAGCCAGCAAGACCCTTCTGGGGAAGACTGTTTACTCCACACACAAAGCTTAAGAAAGAAAGAAAGAAAGAAAGAAAGAAAGAAAGAAAGAAAGAAAGAAAGAAAGAAAGCAAGCCCCATGATTCTGCATCTGTCTGTCTGCCCAGCTGTGGATGCCACATGGCTGATGGAAAAGGACTCTTTGCCGGCCAGCCTCCCTGCCTGTCGTGAATCTGATTCTGTGGTTTTTAGCCATGGAATGTTATCAATGATAAAGGCAAACAAATAACCACCACACAATAGCCACGTGGGGAATTAGTGTAGGGGATTGTTTCACCTCAAGTATTTATAGTTGTAGGAACCCCAGGTCCCATCGTCACACCGTGGTGGTGTGGGGCCACGGCAACGGGGAAAGCACCCCCGCATGCCCCTCCCCGCTAAATAATCTCTGCTATGCTAAGCAGTTCCCCCTTCACTTTGTTCTGTACATAAAAACTGAGCATCTTCACTCAATGAGAAAGAAAGACAAAAAAACCTCAGCAGTTATTCTAATCAGCAAAGGAAGAAAAATTAGGGAAATAATTCAAACATTGTTTTCATCCCCTTCCTTTCTCAGTAGATTTTTTTTAGTAATGGTGTAATGGGGCACCTTTCTTTGGGTAAAACAATTTGCATCGCTTAAAGGATTGAAAGGAAACTATGGTATCGAGTTTACCTAAAGGGCTGAGTGAAAAGAGACCCGAACCTCTAAAGCCAAGAGCAGCACAGGCTGCTGGGAGTTTGGGTCTGGGAGAGAGGTTGGGGAGGAGGCAGCTTAGGAGAGCGCAGGGCAGCCACCTGCTTCGGGCACTCTATGAAGGGGAGCTTCAGGGTCCTGCTCCTTAAATCAGGGCTAGGAGCGCGGGTGTGTGGGGTTTTCGGGGGTTCATGCCTATGGGGTGGGAAGCACCTGCCCGGTGGCCTGCATGGAGGAAGCAGCCAATAAATGCTGGGAGGGCTTTTGTTGCTTTTGTTGCTCTCCACGCTCCATCTGCCACTTAGGCTCAAGTTAATTTTAAGTTCTGTAAGGACGAGCTTGCCCGGCCCTTGATTTTCTCAATATTTTAATTTGGTAAATTCATGCACTAATAAAAGCTCTCTCCCTAAACCTGAGGTACTGGCAGTGGAATCCCAAAGCAAACCTACTGAGGGAGTCCTACTGAGTGGGAGAAAGGACACACGGATTGCAATCCATCCATGCAGGGCAACACTCCTCAGCATTGATTGACAAGACGCAGGCAAAACCCAGCAGGACAAGGAAGGCATTGTTCGGTGTGAAAGAAGCCGGTCCCAACAGGTTCCTCACCGAAGGCTCCATCAATAGACATGATCAAAAAGACAAATCTGTGGTGGAGGGTGACAGGAATGGGAGGGGTGTGACTACAGCGGGGAGGAGGGGAGAGTTTTTTCAAGGGACGCAGCTGATCCCTATGCTAGTTTTTGTGGTCATAATACACATCTATTCATGAATTAAAATTCACAGAATTGTACACCAATTTTACCATATGATAATTTAAAAAGTAAAAAAAGGCATCCAAACACAAACATAAAATTTTTCTTCTTAGAAGATGCATTCCATTTCTCTCTCTCTCTCACACACACACACACACACACTCACCACTCCCATGGTGACTTCTCCCGAGAGACAGAAAGTGTGTAAATACCACAGCACACATTACCAGAGCCTGGAGCGGGTCCCTCCAGGCTGTTGACTTTGATTATGAGATGGGGGAGGAGTAGGTAAGTGAGCCTGGGATGGAACCAGGAATGGGAGAGTTGAGCATAAAAACAAAGGAAAAGACAAACAACTAAAACATAACAGCAGCATCTATATGACGATCTTGTTGATGTAGAATGATGCACATACGCACACCCACAGGGCAGAGTTGCACGGATGGCTCTGTGGTTAGAACGGCGAGCCGGGCCCCTCGGTGGCATTGAGTGGGAAGAGCGGGTCTCGGAGGAACGTGGTGAAGATGCAATTGCTCCAGAAGAGACAGACGGACCAGTTACCCACCTGGGTACATGCCCGACTGCCCTCTGCGAGTTTGTAAGCTCTCAAATGGCCAGAGACGCTTTAGGGTTCAGGTGCTGCTGCAGGTAAAAGGAGCACGAGATTCTGCAGTGTCAGAAAAAAGCAGACAAACGCTGTTCTCTTTGGTACAAAACTTTCCTGTTTAATATCGCAGCCTGGTTCGCTATTCCTTGGCTAATCCACCCCAGCACTCCTGTGGACACGTCAGAGAAAAGGTAATGATATGCCCCACCAGCCGTGTGGAGATGAGACCAGCGCACTGTTCATTGTTAGTATGTCCCAGGGCCCAAGAGCGCTGTTTCACATGTCATTGCTCAGCGTTCACCTCGAGCCTGGCCTGCTCAGCCACGCCCACTTTACAGGCAAGAAAACTGAGGCTCATGTGGGGCCATTTTATATAAGTAAAATGTGGTTCATTTCTCAAAGTGCTTTCACTGGTGTGTGTGCCTCCGGAGAGTATCAAGGACTTGCTCATGAGACCTGTGGCCTAATTTTTTAAGAAAAATAGAAACAAGTCCATCAGAGAATGCAAGGACAACATTCTTATAAAAGATCTTATGAGGACAGACTGTCCAAGTCTATTTGTTCTGGGAGTCACAGGGTTCGGCTAAACAGACCTTTTGGTCCTGAAAATGCCCGCAGTCCATGTCAGGAATGTTGATAAGGATAAATCAAGAATGCAGAGTGTCACTGGCCTGGATACAGAGCCTGCAAAGTTAGGGCCGTTTTCCCGAAGCTATATTTGGCAATGTGGTGAGATTTATTGGAATGGCTAGCTGTTCCGTTGATTCGTATTGGATTTCCTGGGAGCACGGGATAGACACAGAACCTGACAGAAGCAAAAATGTAAAGACACTGTTGTGTAATAGGGCCACCCATTCGAGCCCTGTGTTCAGGGTGTGCGTCCTTGCCTGCTGGCGTCGCCTTGCTGGTGGCCAGTCTGACTTTGCACAGAAGTCAGCGTGGTGTTTTCTGAATGCTGCATCGCATTCAAGCCCGAGGGCCGGGCTGCGTCTACCGAAGGGTAGGCCACGAAGAACAGATGCCAGCTGGGAGACACTGGGCTGGCTCTAACCGGGGCATTATCCTCATGGCTGTCCGTGTAGCCACTGAGCTATGGGGACATGAGATTAATTACAGGAAATGGAGACACATCAAAGGCAAGGAGGCGGCAGTTCAGAGCTTCTGGCAGAAAGGGCCATGTTGAGAAACAAATGGGGGGTCACGTCAAAGTCAGCAATGACGGTGGTCAGGGCAGAGGGAGGCCAAGTCCAGTTGGAAGAAGGTGAGCCGTAGAATCTCAGCCCAGAGGACAGGTGCCGGTCCAGGGATTCTGGGGCCGGACTCATGCCCTGGAGGGAAGCGAAGGGCCAGGAAATCAGCCCGATGAATGACATAAAACCGTAGATCATTGCTCTTGTACCATAAGCAAATGCTGCTAGCAGGGGCAGGGGGAGGAAGGAAGGCGAAAGGGCAGGAGAGAGGTACACACAATGAAAGGTGCAAAGAGAGCGAAAAGAGAATAAGAGAGGAAGGATGAGAAAAATGATGAGTGAGAAACTAAAGTGAAAATGAATTTCAGTGGTAAATCCTGGTAAATATTGTATGCCAGGACATGCTTGTGAAAAACGGATTCTGTACACAAGGAATTTGCTATTTAATGGGTTAAAGTCACACTGGGTGTGGCAGGCGATGAAGACACACCTGAAGCAGGGCGAGGCAGGGCCTGTGGTGAGGATACAGCGCTAGGAAGGAGAAAGGAGATGAGAGTAGAGAGAGATAGAGGGGGACTCCTTTTTTAAGGATCGCGTTTTCTTTACTTAAGGATAGCAACAACCAACCAGAGGTAGGAATCACTGATGGACGTCACCTGGATTTCAGAGACATATAAACCCAGCCAGGCCAGTGCCTTTCCCAAAGGACGGAGCCCTCTCCCTGGATGCAGGACACACAGTCAGACATACAAGAGAAGGGCCTGCCAGGAGCACAAAGTCCTGAGCACAGCAGGACAATGGCCCCAGGTCGGAGGCCACACTAGGTCAGAGGGCACGTCTGCCCAGGGTGCCTCTCGTTCAGCTCATGCCAGGCGGTCCCAGCAGCCACAGGCACTTCCACCACTTCTATATTCTCAGTCCCTCTCCCTCTCTCTTGCCTCCTCTTTCACCTGTGCTTCCTCTCTTCCTCTCTCCCCGTTTCCCAAGCTCACCCGCAGCCCCTGGAAGATGGAGGGTGCCAGTGTGCCTCCTGTTTTCAGGGGTCATTCAGTGCAAATGGGTGAAGAGTAGCAGATGAAAATGCAACCCCAAGTAAAGTCCTTGGGTGTCACTATGCACTGAAGTCAACACGTTGCTTTAGCAGCTGTAAATGACTAGGAAAACAAAAAGGTAATGATTTTATATTTTCCCCCCATTCTTTTCCAAAACCCAGAAACCTAAAGAGACTTCTTTAAAAAGTCACACGGAAGGACTGGAGGGAGAACAGAGAGAAGGAAAGCTCAGGCTATGCAGATGTGGAGCTCCGCTGGGAGGCTCCCAACTTCCCCGGCCTGAAGCCGCCTCTAATGAGGGGATGGATTTGATGGGAGGCTCATCAGAGGCCGAGGCTCAGCTTTCAACTTAGTTTTGCAAAGCAGGTATTTTTGCAAACAAGAGTCAGAGAATGGCCTCCAGCTAAATTGCCGGAGTCCCTGAAGAGCAAACCCTCAGAGGAGAGAATCACTGAAGAAGGAAATGAAGATGACAAGGCTGTTGCTTCTTAATAAACATGATCGCATTCCCAGCATGCATTATTTATTACTTTTCTTTCACTGATTTATTGCCCGAAAACACGTAATCTCGTATGGAGGGGGCACACACATGCCTACACAGATGTCCTGGTGACTATCTTGCATTTCACAAAAAAGCAAAACGCGGAACAAGCCCACATGTCCAGGTCTCTGTCTGATGTGAATCTGGCTTATCTTTTCCTTTTTCTCATCTCTGTGTTATTTTCTTTTTCTCTCGATTTGTAAGATGCATAAATAGAACAAACTCACTGTGGTCAAGAGGGATAACACCAGTCCCTGCACAGGCAGCTTGTCTGTAGTCAGGGCTAGGGGCTCACTACTGCTTACCCTGCAAGGAGTACATTTCCTCACTTTGCCTGCACAGGCGGGGGGCTCAGAGAGTTTAGGTGACTTGCCCAAAGTCACGCAGCTAGAAACTGCTGAGCTGGGGTCAGAACTTGGGGGTTCGGCTGCCAAGAGCAAGTTTTAGTTGGGAAATCACTGTGTGTGTGAAGGCAACAAAGCTGGAGAGGGCGGGGCTGGGTCCAAACCAGGGCCCAGAATCCGAGATCCTCCCTTCTAACCACACTGCTCTTCAACAGTAAGTGCCCCTGACATCAGTCGCCCCTGTGACTTACAAAGAAAAGAAAGAAGTAACCTCTGACTCTTCCTGTCCTCTGCCCCATCACTTTCCTTTTTCTTTCAGCGCTATCGAGACACTAGGGGCTGGTGCATGAAGATTCCCTCAGTCTGACCTGCACCCTCTCCAATCCCAGAGTTTCTGTCTGTCTTTGGAATCATATGAGCGAATTGTCTGAGACCCCCAACCCAGTTTGGTTTGTTGCTCACAGATTAAAGAGACAGTTTTTTTCCTTTGCTCCATTGGTGGAGATTTCCTGGAAGTTTTAGGATATTTTCCCTATAATTTTTCCTAGATGCTCTGATTTTACTTATGTCTCTCACCTTTGCTTTCTCTCCATCCCCCATCACAACAGTAACTTGCTCCAGGCTCACTTTGCTCTAGTGTCTAGGTCCATCTGCCACCAGAATGACAATTCCCAGCATTCCTGGTGCTCCCTGCACTCTGGGCTTCTGCTTCTGGTCCTGGGGCTGCCATCAGAACTATGATTCCCAACATTCCTGGTGCTCCCCATGCTTTGGGCTTCCACTTCCAGTCCTGGGGCTGCCACCAAAACTACTATTCCCAGAATTTCTGGTGCTCCCCACGCTCTGAGTTTTCCCTGATAGAGGGAGCCACGTCCCACCTCCCCCAAAAGGAGTAACCGAGGGAGCCATGTCTCTCCAAGCTCCTGGCTCTCCCACTCTGCTCTGTGTATGCAAATTACCTGTCATTTTTGTCAGGTTAATTTGCATACGCACTCCTCATTGGCTGGTGGGCATGGCTTGAGTGTAGCAGAGGGCTGGTTAATTTGCATGTTTCTCTTTTATTATATAGGATTATATAGGATATAGGATAATTCACACCCAATACAGATGGCTTACCTGGACTTAAATCCCCAGCATCTGGGTGCAGAAATTAATGACCACAATTAAAAGTAAACACACGAAGACTCCACTATTGATGTCACAGAGCTAAAAACTCCTCTCTCTCCTTTTGCTGAAGCTCCCTTTCCCTCCTGGGAGTCAAGGAGAAACAGGAAGCCATGTCTGGAAGAATGAGAAAGGCCTTAGGTTGGCTTCCCTTCAAAGACGGATAGAATATAAAGTCAGCACAGAACTCTCTGCTACTGTTGACACAGGGTTGGTAACAACAAATAAAGGGGACCGGGTGAGTCAGATCACAGATTTGTGCTGAAAAGCAAAAGGCAGGCATGATGCAGGAGCCACAGCTGGGGGTGGGGACTGGGCCACCTCACAAGGGCCAAGGGTCTCAAAGGTGCCAGCAGAACCACAGAGCTGCCCTGGGTATAATAATGGCAAAGTCTGAGCTGAAACACTGACCTCCATTCATCCCGTGTGTTTTCCCCCAATTATAACAATATTAGAGGCCCGATGCATAAAAGTCGTGCAAGGCTGAGGCTGCCTCAGCCTCGCAGCCCCAGCTTTGCTTAGAACATCGTCTGGACAGTCATTCTGCTGTTTGGTCTAATTAGCATATTAGCTCTTTATTATAGAGGATATGTTCCATGTAGAAAATGTGGAAGTGATAGAAAAATATAAAGAAAAAACACCTACAGTAAATCATATGCAAATAC
This sequence comes from Murina feae, assembly GCA_004026665.1. Classification (NCBI taxonomy): domain Eukaryota; kingdom Metazoa; phylum Chordata; class Mammalia; order Chiroptera; family Vespertilionidae; genus Murina; species Murina feae. Next base: position 9,753 of record PVJC01008084.1, on the reverse strand, counting down.
AATACTACATAATATATCACCTTTATCACTCTGATCTGTAGCTACATCTATCTATAGATATGCTCTAGCTGGAAGTTGGTATAGTATATTATAGAACCATGTTGTGCACATGACTTTATAACCTGCCTTTTGTTCACTCTGCTTACTGTATTGGGAACTCTTTGCTGTATGAGCATGGATTTTTAATAGTGGGTGCTCATCCACTGTGCAGTTTTACCATTAAAAAATATAACCAACCCCTTATTACTGGACATTGCAGGTGTTTCTACGTGTTTCCTACATTACAAATACTTCCCTGGAAGAAGCAGCCCCTTCTACCTCGTTACCCTCGACCCCAGTGTCCTGTGTTTGGTTGTTTCCGTCAGGACCCTCGGCACTGTCATTAGTGGATATCCTACTAAATTCTTAGAAATGGAATTACCGTGTCATGGGCCACGGTCACTTCGAAGGCATTTGCTATATTACCAAAATGCTCTCCAGAGGGTCCGACCAATTCAATTCCTCCTGTAGGACAGGAATTGCTCAGGCTCATTTCTCTTGAGCTCCCCAATACTAGATATCAACATAAAGATACATTAATGATTTGATAGACAAAATAATAGTAATAATAATGATGATGGTACTTTGGGTTTAAATTGCATTTATTTTTTTAAAACTATTTTTATTGATTTCAGAGAGGAAGAAAGAGGGAGAGAGATAGAAACCTCAATGAAGAGAGAGAATCATTGAACAGCTGCTTCCTGCATGCCCCCCAGTGGGGATCAAGCCTGCAACCTGGGAATATGCCCCGACCAGGATTCAAACCATGATCTCCTGTTTCATAGGTTGACGTTCAACCACTGAGCCACACCAGCTGGGCAATTGCATTTCTTTAGTAACCAAGTAAGCTATATAAATACATACACACCGACACTTTGTAGCAATCTACCATCTTAAAATGTGAACAACACAAAGAAAGAACAATAATAATAAACACGAACTACCTTGGTGCTGGTGGACAAAGTGAATACAGGCAAGGAGACAAACAAGGAAACCAATACCCCAAACAGAAGCGGGGCTGTGAGTGGCTGGTTGATGCTAAAATTATCCTGCTTTCCTGATAGTCGACACAGTTGAGCTCATAAGATCCCAGCCATGGGAAATGCATCCTAACTGGAAATGAGACAATGGCATCAACAGAAGGATGCATTTTCCTTAAGTTCTACATCCCTGTCCCCCTCCCTTATCTGGTTGAGGAAGATGATTCAGCTATTTGACCTTATCAATGAAATGTCCTCTTTCTTCAGGGTCATTTACCAATCAGACTCCAGATGCAATCCGCTACCTGGGTTACCAACCACAAGTTTCAGGAGTGAAACCAGGGGACCAGCAAGAACATGGCAGGGAAAGAACAGCGACCTTAGTGGAAAATCTGCTTCTCCAATCGCCTTGATCATGAACTTGGAGCTTCCCTTCACCACGAGGCTGCCTACTGGCCTGGCTCCCTCTGAAGCTTGGGGACCGGCTTGCATCTCGCCTCTGTCTCATGACAGTGGGCAAGTCAGTTTTGCCTCACTTTATTCCTTGTCATTTGTGAAGCTGTGATACATATTCGCTCCTTCACGGTATTGACGTGGGATTAAGTGAGAGAATGATGCAGAGAACTGAGTACCAGTGGGCATGTAGGAGGCCTTCGAGAACAGGTCAGTCCTTGTCCCCCGTAGGTCTCGGCGCCAGCATCCCCACCCTTCCCAAAGCAGCCCCTTCTTCCTGCTGCCCTCTACCTCACACAGTGTGTTTGGCTGTTTCCTTTATGACACTCGGCACTACTTTGAAATAAGCTGGTTTGATTTCATGTTTATTCTCCAAATCTCTCCCTTGAATGCAAGCCATCGGAGAGCTCCGATCTTTTCTGTCTCATTAAATAGACATTTTTAGTACCTGGCACAGAGGCTGACACTTAATAGGAAAATAAATATTTGTTGAAAAATAAAAAATGAATCGATAAATGTTCATGTGCATGCGGATACTTAATTGCATCTATACCATCCATGGTTCAGTTGGTTAATTCTTATTCTTACTCTTCTTGCCTCTCTCCCTCATCCTCTCATCCCTCCCTTTTCTCCCCACCACATAATGATGGAGTCTACCCTCTGACAAATGCTGGCCATACATTCATGAACCAGACAGGACATCCCGAAAGAGCCCCAATTCAGATTTCCCTCTTCACTGCACCTCCTGGCTTCTCCCTCCTCCGATTTCAGCTGCTCACACAGCTGGGTCTGCCGGTGCTTGGAGTCTTGTCAGGAGCCACAAACCAGCACCCCAGCCTCTGTTGTCTGCGGACTTCCGGCTTTGACCATATTTTACTTTTCTGTAAAATATGCTATTTGGTTTGGAGATCTGCTGCTGTCCACCAAAAATACAACTCTGTTACTAACCCTGCCAGCTCCTGAATGATACCTTTGTGGACACTAAAAACAATTTAATGGCATGTCACCAAGCAATTCAGTCTGTTAATAGCCCCGCTCAATAATACTGTATTGCATAAACCTCCTCCAGCCGCCTGACAAATAACTCACCTTTACTCACTCCCAGTAAGCGCCATTTCACTAACAAATATATTTCTCCCCAAACCTACACAGACTCGGCATCTCTGGCCTGTGACAACAGCTATTTTTTTGGATGAGGTCAGTGGTATCACGTTTCCATTTCCTCTCTCTGGCTTTGCCCCTGTGACATCTTTCTCCACCTGGGACATCGGATTAGGGGACAGCACGGACCCACTGTCTCACTCATATGCCAGAGGGAGGACTCTCTCTCCCTGTGCAGCCACAGTGGCCCTGGCTTTCTCTGTGGACACCCATATGCATGTCTGTGCTATCAAATCCTCACACAAGGAACTTGACCTCCATGAGAGCTGGTGTTCTTTAGTTTGTATTCCTTTATTTTTAAAAAATTTCACTATATTTTTTAATCCTCGCCTAAGGATATTTTCTCATTGACTGCTTTTTAGAGAGAGTGGAAGAGAAGACAGAAAGAAATATCAACGTAAGAGAAACACATGGATTGGTTGCCTCCTGCATATCCCCAACCAGGACCTGGAGGAGGAGTCTGCTCTTGAGCAGAATCAAACCCAGGATGCTTCTGTCTGCAGGCTGATGCCTTAGTCACTGAGCCAAACCAGATAGGGCACTTTGTATTCCTTTAAAAGGGCTCCTCCCGAGGCAGTGGGCACAGGGGCCTGACATGGGAGCCCGTGTACCTATGGGCTTTGTGAATCAGGCGTTTTGTGAATGTGAAGGACTTTTCACCAACCTTTACCTGAATGTAGCCTTTCTTTAGTGACAAGTGCAGGACCACACCAGGGGCCTTGGGCTTTAGCACCCGAACAAATCAAGATATCTTCATATCACCCCCCAGGTGCAGAAACAGAAATACCCTTGCCAGTTATCGCTACTCAAGGTAGAGCAGTGCTGCCCACCAGGTAATAAAGGAGTGCCTGTGTACCCACATCAGTGTCTGTTTAAAAATATTTTGCATTTCTATCTAATTGGATTTTGGGGGTAGTGTCTATTTTTATTTTATGCATTTATAAACAGTGATCAAATGAGGGACTTATTGGCTTTCCCTGATCAGGGGTGGGTTGGAACACGGCAGGAGCAGGAACACTTGGGCTCAAAACCTGATTATCCTATAGAATAAAAGCCTAATATGCAAATTGATGAAATGGCAGAACGACTGGTGGAATGACCTGTCACTATGATGTGCACTGACCACCAGGGGGCAGATGCTTAATGCAGGAGTTGTCCCCAGACTGCAGGCCCTAGGCCAGCCAAGGTGAGTGCAAGCAACGTGAGTTCACCCCGCCGATAGCCCCACAGATAAACCCTGATTGTCGGCCAGGCCTAGGGAACCTACCCATGCATGATTTTCACGCACCAGGCCTCTGGGTCAATAATGACAGTGACGATCACGATGACGATGGTGCGCCTCTCTAGTGTTTGCCATGCGCCAGACTTTGTTCTGCCTGTGTTGCATTCACTTCCTCTTTCTAACCGTTCTGAGATTGTCCTCTCATGACCTCCTCCACGTTACCAAAAGGAGTCAGACCCAGAGATTGTCACAGGCTCCAGATGCTTCACTGGTAAGGGGGGCAGAGGGGTTCTGAGCCCAGGAGAAAGTGCTCACTCCTCTCCCCAGCCCCTCACATGTTAGTAACACTAGAAACAGGTGCTGTGTGCGCAGGGCCCACGGAGTCTCCCAAATCACCCTGCACAATAGGTATGATGATGAGGACTCTTCTCATCGATTACATGAGAAAACAGGCTAAAGAGAAGCTCAGTAAGTTGCCCAAAGTGATACAGCTTGGAAGCTGAGTTCCAGCAGTGCAAGGCCAGTGCTTGTGCTCAGCCTGCTCCTGGGAGTAGGGTTTGATTGGCACACAGCCACACCCATTTGTAGACCCTCGGTCTGTGGCTGCTATGGAAACAGTGGCAGAGTTGCTGCAGAAACCAAATGGCTCCAAAGGCTCAATTACTTCCTTCCCGACTCTTTACACCGTTTGCTGATCCTGCTCTTAACCATCGTCTGCTGAGACAACACCTGTCTGTGCCTGTCACTTACTGGCTGGCAATGTGACCTGGGAAAGGAAGGCACCTGAACCCTCAGTGTTCTGAACTGTAAAATGGGCACATAGTGGTATCAAAATCGCACGGAGCTTGTGAAGATGAAATGCCTGGGAAGAGTGTAGGACATTTCCTCGTGTATCATAAAGGCCCAGGAAACTTGCTCTTATGACTATGACCTTCACTGGAATCTGTCATTGGGACCTCACAGCTTGTTCTGAAAAGTTTAACGGTCCACGACGTCAAGCTGGGAGCTGCTGGTCATGTCAACCCACAGGGGAAACTCATTCTGATGTTTGGTTTGCGTTTCGTTCTTTGAAAATGTCACCTGCCTCTCACATTAGGACAATGCTGCCCTGTGAAACACACCGATTTCTGATCAATGAGCTGCTCCTTCCATGGGCGTCAGCACGGCTCAGCCAGCTTTGACATTAGATGTGAAATCCAGCTCCAAACAGATGCAGGTGATGGACCTAAACTCAGGTCACAGATCACCCAAGACACAGTAGCCTCACTGCAAAGGAGCATGAGGGTTTGAACCCAGGGCATCAAAGAGCAAGGTCAAGCGAAAGGGATCCCTGGCTAGGGGAAGGGCCCACCAGGAGAGATAGTGGAATGACACAGAGTAGATTTTTTTGGAGAGAAAGAACGCCTAGCCCTTTTCCTCACACGCTGCTTCTCAGGAACACACTGGCTGGTGCGAAAAAGGAGTTGTCTTCCCCGAGCTCTGTCAGCAGAGGAAAGGGAAAATTAAGATGATTACATATGTTTAGGGGAAATTAGAGTGTTTTGGCTTGAAGTTTGCTTTCTCTATCAACCATATTAAGCAGGCAATTACTCAACACTCCATTTGGCCTGGAAGATGCTGCTGAACACGGAAAATCCTTTTTAGAAGCTCCCTTTGGAAGTCAAGGCAGCAGAGCTGTGCGGGCGGGAGCACAGCTTGGGAGTCGAACATGCCTGGGTCAGAGCTCAGCCCCTCCTGTCCGGCTCCATGCCGTCGTTTTAGTTTCTCATTCGGGCAATGGGGTCGTATTTGTGCTATGGGCCCCCACATTCCAGCCTTCCCTCGGTGTAGGACCTTAGCCAGCTAACTGCCTCGTGTTCCACTTCTGAATCCAGAATGGCACTTGACCTGTGTGGTCTATCGGGATGTTAGCAAATAGGATGCAAGACAGAATACAGAAAATGTTTACCTGAGCCATTGCTCACGTTTTCCCCCCTCTGCCATTGCTACCAGAAGAACATATGTAGACTGGACTCTGGATGATGAGCAATGCCTGGGACAGGGCGGGTCGACCCAGCTACCATAGCCCAGGCTGTCCTCTATCAGCCAACAGCTAGCCACTCCCCAAGCACGTGAGTGAGCCCAGCCAAGACCAGCGGAGCCTCTTAGCTGACCTGGAAACTGACCACAGATCTATGCATGGGGCCAGCTGACATCAGCCCATCAGAGTCCCAATCAGGTGGAGCCCTACAGATGGGTGAGCTAAAGAAACGTGTGTCATTTTATCTCACTGAGGCTTGGGGGCATTTGTTATACAGCACTATCCTGTCAGTAGATAACTGATACAGGTAAGATTTACTTCAGAGGGTTGCCTTGAAAACTAAATCAGAAGATACTCAGCAAGCTCCTAGCCCAGAGTGGGTGCCCGACAAGCAGAGGTGGTTGCAGATGCTAGAAATGTTACCGCAATGGGATTCCTTCCTGAAATATTAACCTGTGGGAATGGAGTTACCAGGCATGTGTGTTCATTGCTTCAGGGAAGGGATGTGGCAGAGGGCACTGTAGACATGCCCTCCACCGCTCCCTGGCTTTCACTTCCAAAAGTCTAAACCTCTGAGAGACTTAGGGGATTTGTTAACAGAAGGAAGAGAAAAAGGATGTGGCCAGATGGAGAGCTGAGCATGGGTCTTCCTCTATCCTCCTTTCCCTGCCATCCCAGGTAAAAAGGAGATAACTCTTGGGCTGGGGGGAGGATAAAGGAGGAAGGAAGGGAAACTATTCAGCTAACGAAAGCCAGCATCTTGCAGGGTCACTGGCTCTGGTGTGTCCGTGCTGCACAGGCGGCCCAGAGGCCTCGGGAGCTCCCTCACTGGTGTGTCAGATGTCTCGGTACTCGAGAGGCAGTGAGTTTTCCCAGAGAGCTTCCTCTTCATCCCTCCAAACATCTGGATTTCTGGTTCCGCTGTAGAGGACCAAGCTAACAACTGGAGTGAAAGTGCTCTGTCCACTTAGCTGGAAGCAGAAACTGACTTGAGGTTAAACAATGTAAGTGATATTCCTTGTAGATCTAAGACTCACACTCACGAGATGATGATGAGGTGATGGTTGGTAAGGGAAAGAGCAACTTTCAAGGTCTCAATACCACCTACATTGGTAAGAGAGGTGGAGGCGTTTGTGCAGCTGAAGTAGATCACACTGTAAGTAATATGAATCAATAAATGACCTCATCTCCCACAGATCATATCCTGGGAGGGAGAGTAGAGAGGCAATGCGACTCAGGACAGACTCCATTATCCCTGCAGGGTGATCCAGCTGCCCAGACCATTGGAGAAGACCCTTCCACCGAAGTCACACTCTGGCAGTCTTAGGCTGGCTCTGGCCAGGGAATGTGTTCTCTTTGGCTTGCTCAACGTTTATACACTTAAAAAATGTTATCACTTTAAAAATCAAGAAATACCCCTTTCCCACAAGGGGTCTGGCTTCTGTCACTAAAAAATAAAGAAAAACTCAAATCAACAATCCCTTATGGAGCCCTACACTCGACCTGGGAGCGGTTGCTTCCTCTAGAGACAGAGTGCGTTCTTCCTTTTACCACACTCCCCACTGTGCCCTATGTGCTTGCCAATTAAATGTGGAATGACAGCTGCCTGCTGTCATTGTCCTTTTCTTGAAGCTTTTGAAGGTGAAAAATGAAAAGCTGGACAAAGTGGATGATGGACTTCTATCCTACTGCCTCACTGATTTTTTTCCTGACCAGATTTTGGGCATGTGATGCTGTGATTCTACGTTTAATCCTTAAAATTATTTGGTGACAGGATGCATATGATTTTAAAAGAGAGAAACTTGAGCTAGAATCTATTTTTTTCACAAAACACTTTCACATAGTCCACACATACACACACATGCACACAATCTAGGGACTAACAATAAAGAAATACTTGTAAACAATATTTCTTTTGTCTGTCTAAAGTATTTTTAATCCCCCCTAATATGAATATATGCTTCTGAAGGAGTCCTACATATTTTCAGGGGGTGGGAGTCTAACACTGGAACTTGAGTAATATTCCGAAAAGACAGCAAAAATGTCCTGGAAAATAGAGGGGGAAAGGCCATTTTTAAAGGAGTCCTATTTGTATCGAACATCATGAAAAAGGAAGTGCATCATGACAATTTTGTACATCTTCTGTGATTTGATTGTCAGTAATGAAGCCCGCAGCAGAGTGATAAATGTGCGGAGGAAAAGGATCTATTTCACTTATGTAGCAAATTATGCAACTCCGGGCTTGATAGCACTTGGCAAAATCCAAATGTATTTGAGTGGAATTCAAATTGTTGCTCTTTGCCTAAGACACAGGAAATATCACCAGGGGTCCTGTCTTTGGATTTTTATAAGAGGTAAGAGTTTAAGTAATAGTAGCAGTATTACAAAATTGCCTTTAAACACTGAAAACATTTTTACTTTGTTACAGGGTGTAATTTCCACTTTTCTCCCTCTAATGGCTCATATACAGAAAATGATACACTAATGCAATTTTTCAAATTTCGTTACCTTTTTCTGTGTGTTCTAAAATTATACGTTCTAGTCATTTGCCCTGTTTGTCAGTCTCAGAATCCATTTGCTTGCCTGTTCTTACGGTTCCATAATTTACCTTCTTGTCACAGAACTTTCATAAACTTTTTTTTTTTTTTAAGATACAAATACTTGCAATAAACCCTGACAAAAGAAATGCTTCCAGTTCAACTTTTGAAATCTTTCAATTACGTTTTGAGCGATTATCATACTTCCCAGCGTGGCTGTGCCGGGAGCTCTCTTGTGGAGTGACATCTTCCCCGGCGAGGGGGAAATTACTGGAAAAGACTCACTTCAACCATTTCTGCCTCTGCGCATCTTCACTTTCGAATCTGTGGCTTTATATTCATGCTCGCACCATGGAGAGAAGAGGACAAAGGGACGATGAAAGGAGACTGGTAGCTGTGAGGATGGAAACTGTCAGTCAAACCTCAGTGACCTGAGTGGGTGTGGGTGGGGGAGAACTGGGTGTTTGGAAGCCTTGGGTGTCAGGGGGAGACAGAGAAGGACACCCTACCTAGGGGAGCTTGTTCAAAACAAAACAAAACATAGTGGTCTCCAACAACTGGAAGTGCTCGATAGTAACTTTGGAGCAACTTGGCTATATCTTCCTTGTCCTAAGGAGGTCCTCAACGGACAGCCATGTTCACGAGTGGCTGTCAGCAAGCTGACCTGCGAAGCTGGAGGAATGAGAGCATGCTTAAGGAGCCCGAGACCTGGGCTCTCCGGTGGGAATATAGAATGAGCCATAGATGGCATTTAACATGTTCTAGCAGCCACACCACCCAAGGAAGTAGTAACACGTAAAATTAATTTTGATGATGTAACTTATCGAACCCGATATACTCAGAATACTGTCATCTTTACATGTAGTTCATAGCAAAGGTCATGAATGAAACCTTTCCTATTCTCTTTCCATGCTGTCTTTGAAACTCCCGGTGCATTTAATTTTAAAACCCATCTCAGTTGGATTGGACACAGGTCAAGGGCTCAGTACCCAGGTGAGGTTCCTGGCTACCACCTTGGGCAGCACATCACTAGTTCGTCTCCTCTGGATTGGATTTAGGGCTCCTTCTAAGAGCTCCCACAAAACCTATTATCACTTCCTGTAGCACTTATCAACATTCCTTACAGTGGCTTCCTTGGTTTTGCCTCTCACATTCTCTTAACTTTGATGATTACTGGCACCAGATCCATTCTGCTCACTGTTGTAATGCTAATTTCTACAACATAGTAGGTGCTCAGTAAGCAATATTAAAGGAGTGAATGGGTGCAGAGGTCGATGCTTTGTGGGGGAGAACCCAGGTGTAGGGGGCTCCATGGGCACCCACAGGCTCCCTCTGGTGTCA
>PVJC01008083.1:0-48818 GCA_004026665.1 Murina feae | reverse complement strand
GCTCCGAGCCTCAGATGCGGCTGGGGGCAGGTCCCCAGTGGTGACACACACACACACATACACACACAGAAGGCGCCTGGCAGACTGGGGCCATCATAGGACATCCACTGAGGGGTCCCAGACTGTGAGAGGGCACAGGCCGGGCTGAGGGACTCCCTCCACCCCGAGTGCACAAATTTTTGTGCACCGGGCCCCTAGTGTATTTATAATAGTAGGAGAGTTTTTAATATTTTGACAAAAAATTTTATAGATTGTGGAACATTTGTAATTTTACCCATTGATTATTAAGATCAGTTTGTATGGTTTAGCTTGCATGGTCCTGTTTTATAGTCTCACTGGAGGCCCAGTGCTTGCTCCTAACCTCTTGCCTGCCAGCCTGTTTGATTGCCCCTAACCACTCTGCTTGCCTGCCTAATCGCCCCTAACCACTCTGCCCGTCTGATCACCCCAATTGCTCACCTTTCTGCCTCATCACCCCTAACTGCCTCTGCCTGCCTGCCTTATTGCCCTCATATTACACTTTTATTATCATAGTTTCCTTGCTCCAAATTGTAAGGACCTGCTTGTCATAGAGATAGAAAAGTTTTAATTTTTACTCTTGATTATGGCAATTAACTAACATAGATGGCCACCAAAATGGTGACTTACCAAAGGGTGCATAGCAAATGGTGCTGTTACGTCCTCTTCCATGAAAACGTGCATTGTATCTGCCTGGGTCCATGAAGGAGTGAAGTTTCCATCTGTCTTTGCAATCATGTGAGTGAACTGTGTGAGACCCCAGCCCAGTCTGGTTTGGTGCTCACAGAATAATAGAGCTCTTTTTTCCCTCTTTGCTCCATTGGTGGAGATTTCCTAGAAGTTGCAGGACATCTTTCCTTTAATTTCTCCTCAACACTCTGACTTACGTCTCTCCCCTTTGTTTTCCCTCCATCCCCCACCTGCAACAGTAACTTGCTCCAGGCTCACTACAGTCAAGAGTCTAGGAAATCGTGCAAAACCCCGATTCCCAGCATTCCTGGTGCTCCCGGTGCTCTGGGCTTCCGCTTCCAGCCCGAGGCCGCCCCCCGTACCCCCCCCCCCCCCCGTGGTCCTTCCCCTCCCTTCCCTCTGTGCTGCTGGTGCGCAGATGCTGGGCTCCCATCATGCCCCTATGGGTGTCGCCATCTTTGTTGCGGAGTGATGGTTAATTTATATATTACTCTTATTAGATAGGATACTATGGTGTAAAGTGAGGTCTGCCTATAGACACACCTACACACACACACATACTTTATAAACCCATCACCCTAATGTTTCTTCTTTGATGAAATGAAAGTAAGCTAAGAGAAGACAGACTGATTTAATATTAATAGTCACTTTGTAAGAATTAGAACAGAGGAAGAAAGGGAAGAAAGTGAATGGGTGTTAAGGAGATTGTAAGAATGCCATAAGAATGTCCTGTAGTAGAGTCAAGCTGTGTGTGAAATAAGGATCTTTTGAGGAGGTGATACATCAGAAGCAGTGATCCTGAATCTTCACCCTCAGAACCTAGATTGGTTTCAGAGCTTTAATTTGATCAAATCCCAAATGTAGGCAGGTTCACATAGCTGATAACATTGTAGGAATCCTATATCTCAAGAGAATGTTTAGATACATGCTGATATTGTATTGAATTTTTCTCTGAAGAGGCAATAGTGTTAGCCTTAGGGTCTTCAAGTGAAAAGCTGATATACACTGTGCATTTACCATTAAGAGCATGTAATACATGCTACTTTTGCAAGACAAGACAGGAACTTTACAGTATGAGATAGAGATTCCATAGCTGGTTCCAGAAACAGTAGGATATTTTAAAGAAAAAAGCTCCTTTAAAATCAAGTAGGTGTTGCTTGACATATCTCTATCAAAATCTGCAATAACAGTATTTATAAAAATACTTAATTTTAAAATTGAATTATATATTGTCATATACCTGAAGTACCTATAATGAAATTGGGTACTTTCTTATAATTTGTTTTACTATAATCTATACTGGCCATGAACATAGTTGACAGTACATAATTATAGTCCTTAATAACATTGGTTGAAATACTACTACTGTCTAAAATTCCAGTTTTATTTGAAATGAGCCTCCTACAGCCAAAGTCACGGATAGTCTTAATAAGAAAAATAAACAAAGTAAAGTTGAACATATAAATTATTCTTATACATTTTAAAACATGATGAACTGATCAAAATTGCTATATTCAGACAGTAAACCTTTGGAAGACTAATACCAATTCATTATTTCAGGATTCATATGGGAATATTAATATTAATCACCAAAGATAATTGGTGTTCACGCTGATAAAAAACATATTCTCTGGATGTGGAGAGGTGTGAAATATGTAGAATTCTAAGAATGCTTGTCCTAATTGCAAAAATCCCAGAAGAATGGCTTTTCGCATGTCTCCGCAGGGTGTTTCTTAAATCTATTCCTTTAGGAAATCTAACACTGTCATGTGAAAACCTCAGAAGTTCAGATATAAGCTAAATTGAAATGTGTTATGATTTTAATGTTGTTCATTTCAAACTAAGTGAACATTAATAGTGTAAAAAAGCTTTGGTATGAAAGATAAGAGGATAAAAAGGGAAGGCATTGGCAGAGAATGAAGATTTTGTAAATGGTTTAGTGTTTTTTAAAAACAGTAAATTATAAACAGCAAATGATAGTTAACTATTTCTTACAATTAGGGCTTTATAAAAATTAGGTCTGAATTCTACCTATTTGACATTGTAGGTCTCAGTTCAGAGACAGCCTTGCTTCAAAGTTTCATTTACTCAAGTCAGAAAACAAACAAACAAAAAACTGGAAACTTTAATCTATCCAATCAGCCCCCAAAATACCAAAAGCTTGTCTCAATGTTATGTTCTAGAGAACATCACCACCATTTTTGTTTCTACGGCAGGCATAGTTTCCTAAGTCTACTTTTCTAGATAGAAGTTCCATCCTACATCCCTCTCTCTACGAAGAGGCAGAAAGATTGAGGACTCCTGCAGCGTGGAACATTCTGAGGGCCCAGGTATGAGAGTAGTGGAGACATGCTCTCTTATTGCTGCAGTGCCCTAGGCCTGGGAATCATGGGCTGGGATGAGTCAACTGCAGCAGAATCCCAGCTATTACAGCTTCCAGATATACAGCTGAAGTGAGGCTCTTATACAAGTGAAAATCATCATTAATGATGTCAATAACAATGGCATGCTTTACATCTTTTTTTTAATCCTCCCAGAAGGATATTTTTTCCATTATTTTTAGAGAGAGTGGGAGAGAATAGGGGGGAAGAGAAAGAGAGAGAGAGAGATATTGGTTGCCTCCCACTGGCTCCCCAACCAGGGCTGAGCAACTGAGCAAATCAAACCCACAACCCTTCATTCCCTGGGCTGACACTCTGGCCACTGAACCAACCCCTCCAGGCTGACAACGTTTATTCGTTTGTTTGTTTATTTTTCATTTAACCCTCACAGTTACCTGAGTGGGTATAAAGCTTTAATTCCATTTTACAAATAATAATAACTAAACTTTATTATGTTCTGTGCTATTTTGTCTGTATATATAACTGCTATTCTCGAAGGAGCATGAAGGTCCCCTTAGCAAGAGGCCAACTTTATATCCCTTTCCCTCATGAGACTTGCACTGATCGAATGAATGCGGCAAAGAAACGAAGCTGTGCCATTTCAGGTTTAGTCCTTACAATATCTGGATGTTTCTGCTTCTACTCTCTTGAAATACAGCCATCATGCTGTTTGGAAATCCAGGATATTGAGAGAGAGAGAGCGAGAGCGAGAGCGAGAGCGAGAGCGAGAGCGAGAGAGAGAGAGAGAGAGAGAGAGAGAGAGAGAGAGAGAGAGAGAGAATATCATGTGGAAAAGTAATGCAGGATTAGAAATCTCATGAAGGAGAGGCAATATGGAGAAATGTTTGGCAAGCCATTTGACTGTCAGTAACAACACTCCAGGCTGTAAAGGAGGGTATCTGGAAGCTTCCAGCCCAGCCCATACACTAGCTGAATTAAGCTGCATCTGAGATCCCAGGTGACTCATGTGAAGAAGAACCTAAAAATAATGAAAAATGCTAACTTGTTCTTTAAAGCCATTAAGTTTTGGGGTAGTTTATTACACAGCAACAGAAAACTGATAAAGTTTCTTGTATTGACTCATTTAATCCACACACCTCAATGGGGCAGCTCATGTTACTTTCCTCATGTTATTGATGAGGAAACTGAAGTACACAGCGGTTAAGTGAAGTTCTTAAAGTCACACTAGTAAGTGGTGGAACATGAGTGTAAGCATGACCTTATGATCACGTCTACCTCTCAGATTGGAACACCGAGGCTCAGGGAAAGTGAAGTGGCTTAAAGTCAGATCGGATTGCAAGTCTGTGCATTCCAAAGCCTGTGCTTTTTTGTGCTGTGACTACTGGTTCATTCAGTTTAGCTGAAGCTTAGAATTCATGGGTAAACGTCATAGAAGATGAGAGTAGGAAGGCAGGTTGGAGCTACATTGTGAAAGGCCCATACATCATACCTTTTAACCTCTGGTCCAGTGATTCTGGTACCTTAGTCAGTAATGGAATTTGGATCAATCCATGACAAATGACAAACAAAATAAAAAAGTATAATATATCAGTACATGACATGTTCAGATTGCCAATTCCTTTTTCCTTTTGGAAAGACTCTGCTTTCACTTACAATAATATCCTTCCTAAACTTAAAAAAAAAAAACACTTTATTTCACAAAATAATGGAGAGAACAGAATTATAATTGTTTTCTTACTGTTACTATTTGGTAAAATAATATAGATTCTAGGTTAATTGATATAAACAAGAGTTAAGTTCCTATGGCCTGGCCTATTTCTTGTCACAAAAACATCATCAAATTTCTAAATAAAAACACAAAACACTTCTAATATTAAACACCGAAGTACATGTGAGCTACATATTTAAGTAAGATTAATAAAGACACATAAAATGATAATTTTCCAACCCACTTATTTCTTTTTGGGGTCTCAGGTGGCAGAGCCTCTCTCAGCAGCCCAGAGTGCAAGGCAGGACACCCTTCCATTGCAGGGCACACACACACACACACACATACACACACTCACACTCCTTCAGACTGGGATGGATGATTTAGACCTGCCAGCTTTTGGATATGGGAGGAAACTGGAGCCGATGGAGAAAATACACAGACATGGGGAGAAGTGCATAACCCCATGCTATATGCATGGCCCCAACAGAATCCATTTTTTTCTCAAAAATATTATAACAAAATGACTTTGAACAAAATGAAGTTATTGAAGGACTTGCTATAACCTATCTAATAAAAGAGTAATATGCAAATTAACTGTCACTCCAAGACAAAGACAGCCGCCCCATGGACACAAGATGTAAGCACCCATAGCCACATCCTGACTAATAAAAGAGTAATATGCAAATTAGGCATCACTCTGTGACAAAGATGGATGCCTCCATGGCCACAAGATGATGGCGCCCATAGCCATAAGATGGAGGCGCCCAGTCCAGCTCAGCCCCGCCACTGAAGTGGTCAGGCCTGTTAGTCAGGCAGGTGGTGGGGGAGGCGGGGGCCCAAGGGGCAGAACAGAGGATCAGAGGGAGCTGGAGGGGTCTTGTGCCAGGCCAGAGGCCTACACCAGAAGCCGCAGGCATAGGAAGGGGCAAGACCGGAGACCACAGGGATCTGGGCTCCGCAGAGCCAGTGATTGGAGGGGCAGGGTGGGAGCCTACAATCACAGGGGTCTGGGCACCAGTGGAGCCAGCAAAGCAGAAATATGGGGGTCCCCTGTCCAGGCCTGCAGCCTTGGTCAGAGGCTGCCAGTGGGGCAAGGGCAGAGCCAGCAATGGCAGGGGGCAGGATTCGAGCCGGTGATTGCAAAGGCCTGGGTTCTGTGAAGCCGACGATTTCAGGAGTCTGGGGGTCCCCTACCCAGGCTTGCATCCTCAGCCAGAGATTACAGGCCTGGGTAGGGGTGGAGCTGGGATTGGAGGGGCAGGGGTGGAGGCGGTGATTGGAGTGAACTACAGAGGAAACACCTTTTCTTACCGCTCATTGGCTAAGTTCCCTGTATGCCACTGGTAATATTCTTAGTAACTTGGGTAATAAGAATCCCTAAAGGCAATCTAGAGTTTTCCACCACATTCCTGGAGAAAATAATGAAGGTCCATGTTTGGAGGGCTAAGAAATGTCATATCCTACCCTAGCCAGTTTGGCTCAGTGCATAATGCCTCAGCCTGCTGACTACAGGGTTTGGGTTCAATTCTGACCAAGGGCATGTACCTAAGTTGCAGGCTCCACTCTGGCCAGGATCCGGGTCAGGGCATATGCAGGAGGCAGCCAATCAAAGTGTTCCTCTCACTTTGATGTTTCTCTCTGTTTTTCCATTCTCTTCCACATTCTCTAAAAATCAATGGAAACATATCCTCAGGTGAGGATAAAAAAGAAAGAAAAAAATGTCATATCCTATGAAAGACACATCTTAAAAATGCCTAAAGAAAGTTGTCATTTCTTCATGGTGAAGGGACTGGAGTCTGTGTTGATGAAAACCTTGGTGGCTGTGGTGACCGGCAGTGGCTGCAGCAGCGGGGTGATGGGGCTGGTGGCTTCCCCTGATTAGCCTGGTCGCCTCCCACAAAGGGAGGCCAGACTGTGGCTTAGATCCACTCCCCAAGGGGAGCAGGGAGTGGGCCTAAGCCGTCAGTAGGACACCCCCTGAGGGCTCCCAATATGTGAGAGGGGGCAGGCTGGGCTGAGGAATGCCCCCCCTCCCAGTGCACAAATTTCATGCACCGGGCCCATAGTCTATATATATATAATGCTAAGCGACCAGCAGACTGGTAGCTATGATATGCACTGATCCCCAGTGGGTAGACACTCAATGCATGAGCTGCTGAACTGCAGTGACTTGGCAGCTGAGGTTCTTGGGTGATGCACCCAGAACCAGAGAGGAGGGAGCCCAATTCCAAGGTGCATCACCCAAGAAGTGCCCTCTTGCAATCCAGGACCATTGGGGGATGTCAGAGAACTGGTTTTGGCCTGATCTCTGCAGGCCAGGCCCAAGGACCCTGCTCTGGGCCTCCAGTATATATACCAATCTAGGAGCTGCAACTACAGAGTAGGACCTCTGAAAGTTAATACATTTTTCAAAAGAATGTATTAATTAATTAATTAAGCTTAATCATGACATTATAAATTCTCAAATAAATGAATATTTCTGTTTAAAATAGTTTGTATAGTAGTAACAGCAGTATTAGTAACTAATTATTTTTAGTTGTCTTTGAACCGCTACTCTTTTCTCTATTGTCATATCCATGTTTATTCTTGCCTCCTTAGAGAGTGTTTGGGATGAATGAAAGAAGAGACAAAAACAAAACCTAAGTATAATTTTTAGCTCTTCTTAGTATCCCTAGTTGTACCAAGAGTGATGCTGAGAGCCCATTTGGTGCTGTGAATATATACAGTAATTGCTATTCATTGATCAAATGATTGAACGACCTTTAACAAAGGGAGTTTTGTATTATCTATCCATTTTAATAATCACTGATATCCCTGATCTTGAAAATGATCGAACAGCTTTCACAATATAAAATAGGAAGGAGCAATATTACTGTTCTAAAAATACCTTAGGATATTATTTCAAACTGAACTAAACAAAAATAATGGAAGCAACAAGCTTTCATTTTAGCACTCAGTTTTAATTTATGAAATTCGATGACAGGCAGTAATTTACAGAAATTGCTTGTAGTGTAAAATATGCTTCTTTCATCTTCAAATCAGTTGAAAAATGTTTTAGTACAACTTAGATTTTATTTTGCCATAGCTCCCTATAACTATGCTTTCACTAATTAAGGTTTTTAATAGTTAGGGTTTAATTCAGGCTTCAACCTATTTTCTGTTTGTTTTATAATCTGTGAGCTGTCAAAAATAACAACTCTACTCTCATTTCCCTTGTATAAAAGTCAGAAACCACTCCCAAGACCTCACCGCAATTAAATATACAAACGGAGAGACAGATATTATAATGAGAAGCAAATTACTTTTTGCCTCAGTGACAACAAGTACTTGAGATTCTATGAAGAATCTTCAAAGAGCAAAACAACCAGGGAGGGCACTTCAGTTGCTGCATAAACAAATACTACATGCAGATATTCTAATCAAGAACATTCCCAAATGCTAGCATTTGGTTTGCATTTCTAATTTAAATTATTCAGCATGGACTAATATCTAGGAATTTTAAGGGACTGCTTACTATCACATTTGTAAAACTACCTAATCTAATAAAAGAGAAACATGCAAATTGATTCTGCTATGCCACAAGTCATGCCCACTAGCCAATCAGAGCCACCATATGCATATTAACCCAACCAAGATGGTGGTGGGCAGCCACGGAACTATAGCAAACAGAAGGCTTGGTTGCCCTGATGATGGAGGAAGCCAAACTTCCTGCCTGCCCTGGCCAGCCCTGAGCTCAGCTCAAGGCAACAAAGTTTCAATTATAGAAGATAAATAAATTCCAGATACCTGCTTCCAGCCAGCCTTGCTGGGAGCTTGGGTTGCTGGGGGCAGTGGCCAATCTGCAAACAGCCATCAGACCCTCACCCAAACTGGCCAGGCACCCCAGCAGGACCCCCCCCACACACACTGAAGAGAGTGCGGCCAGACTGAAAATGGCCCTCAGCCCCTCACTCAGGCTGGCCAGGCACCCCAGCAGGACGCCACCACGCTGAAGGGGCTGTGGCCAGCCTGAAAACACTATCAGCCCCTCACTCAGGCTGGCCAACCACCTCAGGAGGGACCCCCACCCTGAAGAGGCAGTGACCACCCTGCAAACACCATCAGGCTCTCACCCAGACTGACCAAACCCTCATGGGGTGGGGGTCCCCACTGGGGGGCTTAGCCAGCCTGCAAACGGCCCTTAGCCCCTCACCCAGGCTGGCCAGGAACCCCAACAGGACCCCCACCCTGATGTGGGACACCTTTCAGGGCAAACCAGCTGATCCCCACACATGCACCAGCCTCTATTCTATATAGTAAAAGGGTAATATGCAAATTGACCCTAACAGCAGAACGACTGGGAATGACTGGTCCACCAAGGGGAAGATGCTCAATGCAGGAGCTGCCCCCTGGTGGTCAGTGCACTCCCACAGGGGGAGCTCTGCCACAAGCCAGGCTGCCAGCTGCCAGCACAGTGGTGGTGGCGGGAACCTCTCCCACCTCCTCAGCAGCGCTAAGGATGTCCGACTGCAGCTTAGACCTGCTCCCTGCTGCCAAGTGTACATCTCCCAAGGGCTCTGGTCTGCCAGAGGGATGTCTGACTGCCAGGTAAATGTCTAGAAACAAGTGAGAAACAAAACAAAACAAAATCCCCAAAGTTGTAATTGCTGAAGCCCCACCTTGTGGTAGCAATGAAAAAGACCAGAGTGAAGTCAGCCATAAATTATCAACCTTGTGGGGTTATTTGCCGAATGCAAGGCTCTTCTAATGCCTATAACACCTTGCAAGGTAAATTCCATGATCACTGTCCTCATTTTAAAAATTAACAAATGAAGGCACAGAGAATTTAACTGAGGGCACAAAGCTAGTAGGAGATTGCATGCAAACCAAATCAGTTTGCTTTAGAGCCCACACTCCCAAGTCACTATATTATTCTGTAAAATACTTATTTAGTTCAAAATTAGAAATGAAGCAAATGATAAATCTTTAATTTTTTAATCTCATGCTAGGGCACTTTCTAATAAACCCATTTAACTCTTCTGTAAAATGTAATTCTATTTTGCCAACAAGGGCCCAGCTGTTCCATAAGCACATACAGTTCCAGGTTAATCTGCAGTTAAAACAGAACTGATTACACATGGCTTTTGAGGTAGAGGACTGGTAAAAAAGACGTAACATCAAAAGTTATGTTGTTATTTCCTAGTAGAACACAACCACTTTCCTATTTAATTGAACAATTTTACATTGGCGTTTCTTTCCTTACTGAATACACAAAACTGTGACTATCAAATACTCTCGGAACTATCTATCTTGCCTTTTTGCTGGTTTCCTAATTAATTAACTGAATCTTTGACATGTGGCCACTATGCATTTTTATGTCTTTTAAATTTTTTTACAGCTTTCTCTTGGCAGATTAGTATGGGAAGGCTGATAAAAAGAGATACAGTACTAAAAGTGTACAGATAACGGAGTTCGAGAAATCTGGCAACAAGCATGCATACAAGCATATCTGTAACCCCTCTGAGCCATAATATTATTCTCTATAAAACAAGGATAACAATTCTTAGCACATAAGGCCTGGTAAAAGAATTATAAAAACTAAAATTCCTGAGATAACTAAACTGGGCTTGACACATCCTTCTAAAATCCTTATCTCCTTTCCTCTCATCCTTTAAAAGCTGATATAGTCAATGTTCTGCCAGTAGTCAATGGACTTTTGAACAGCATACTTAGGTTACCTAAGTGTCCAGGTGGAGGCAGATTTGAAAAAAACTAAAAATAACAGAAAGGTAACCAAATGTACAACACAAATGTCAAAACTGAATAATATGGGAGAATATGAAAAGAAATTCTCTTTTCTTTCTTTTTGAAAATAAGATTCTGTTTTCAAGTGTAGAAGAAATTTGAGATCAAAGGAGTAGAACTCTGTATTTGAGATAATACTTGGATAAATGATTTTGTATATCAGAATTTTCTTCCAAAGTGCCCCTTAAAGGATTGGTTTTTTAACCACTGTGTGTCAAACACTTTTTAACTTTGATGAAAGCAAATCATGTCTTCCTATGGAAAATTAATCTCTATCAGATTAAGAACCCCCTGTTTTAAAGGAATTCTAAAATAAGAGGTCATAATCAAGGCCAAAAAGCAGAAATGCTTTAGATGTCACCTACTTTATAATTAAAATTAATGTGATAATGGCATTTGACATTTTACTTTAAAATATACAGATTCCATTGTCTTTATCTGTCTTTTCTAAATGTTTCAATGGAAAATGTAAAAGATTTGAAATGGACCCATGAAAGCAAGGTAACTAGCAAACCTTTCAATGTAACAGATCCCATGGGGGTGCTGTGCCTTGTCATTGTTTTTGAGCTACTTCACAACTCTATACATTTTAGATGATACCACTGAAATATTTTCTCATTTCCTTCAATAGAATTGTATTCAATGGAATCTGGTTATTGCCCCTTGAATATTGACCAGTTCCTCCCCATAAATTAATTTAAGCACTTTTTATCTATCAACATGTGATACTTTGAATTCTACTTTGAACTGGTTATAGTATCTTAGTGATTACCTCACCAATTAATGACTGAAATAAAATATTGGGCACATTTTCCTTTTCTTTTTATTTGTATGAGTATCATGATTTAACCATTTAAAGTAAAGTATCCATTATCTATCAATCGATCTCCATAAATATTTATGAGTTTGTATATTTATAAGATCTCCCCAAATATTTGGGTAGCATGTTGGAAAGTGGAGCATGCTGCATATCTGGCTGTATTCATAACTGCAATCAGAAGTAGATGCCTAAGTCAGAATAGGAGCTATCCAGGCCACACACACACACACACACACACGAAAAAACTCTGCAATGGAGTAATAAAATAAAGCATCACAATAAAAGGAAAAGGAGATTTTCCTTGTCTTTGTCCTTGGAAAAGGATAAGCAAATGGATGGTTACTGGCCTAAGGACAAACTATTCTTATCAAATAACATATCCAACAACTAAAGAACAATTCATCATTTTCAATATTAGGTTTTACTTCAGCAGTGCAGATCATTTATAAGTCTGAGTTTAACCACAGTAATCAGGATGCACTATTTTTAGTTCTAGACCTTTCATTTAAAATACATAAATATATTTAATAGCTCTAGAAACTATAATAATCATTCGTGTAACTCTGGGAGTAAAGACTGGATGAAGACTTTCTCATTTGTGAGAACTGTGGCAGAAAACTTAGAAAGGACCATCGAAGTTTACATAGCTCCATTTGTTTTGAGGTGACATGGACCAAGGTGGCAAATGAAACTCATATGATGGTCACTGCATTCTCTTTTTTCAGATCCCTTTGGGTCCTCTGGTCCTCCAAGAGTTACATTGGAGCAGCGCCATCTTAAGCCCTCCAAGGATCTAGATTCACTTACTTCTGGAGAACTGAGTTCTTTCATTCCAAATCTATTAAAATCCACTTGTATATGATTTGAGTTAGATTATAGTTGTATTTCCAATATGCTAATTTTTATAAACATTTAATTACATATTCATATATATATAAAGGTTTTTTTTTAAACCACTTTTTTCCCCCAAACTCTCAGAACTCTCTCCTTGGGTCTTAAAAAGCTTAGTCAGTGGTTCTTAACCTGTGGGTTGCGACCCCTTTGGCAGTCGAATGACCCTTTCACAGGGGTCACCTAAGACCATCCTGCATATCAGATATTTACATTACAATTCATAACAGTAGCAACATTACAGTTATGAAGTAGTAACGAAAATAATTTTATGGTTGGGTCACAACATGAGGAACTGTATTTAAAGGGCCAGAAGGTTGAGAACCACTGGCTTAGATCCTAAACCAATTCCTAGAATAATTAGTAATTCTTTAAATGTTCATTATAAACTTTAAAATCCACATAAGACAGTCCTATTTCTATGCTTTCTTAGGAATGACAACATTCACTGAATAAAAACAGAGCAAAACTTCTTCACTTTTGCAAGTGGGAATAGCATGGAAATGTATAGCTGTTTGTTTTTGTCTGTCCAGCAGGCTTCCCAATACTCCTTCCTCAGGTAATTCACTCCAGGCTATAAAAGTGGGCAGGTGACCAAGATTCAGGCTTTTACTGCTTGGGGTCAGTAACCCAAGTCTGCTAGGAGACAGGGTGTTTGCTTGATTGAAAAGTCAGTGTAATTTTAAGAGAACATGGTCCACAGGGAGAGAAGCAGAACCAGGCGCAGTTGTTGAGATGAACCATGAGAGACCTGAGGTCAAGTCTTGGGTTGCAGCTCTCATAGCTCCCCGTGGAGCTACCTCCAGTACCATCCGCACTTAAGGCACTTTAGCCTGATGATTCAACGCATGGTCTCTACAGCCATGTTGCCTGCATAGAAATCCCAGCTCTGCCGCTTATGAACCGGTTGTGCCCCATTCAAATGACCTAATGTCTCCATGGCTTGATTTTTTGAAAACGAAAAGCAGAAAGATGATGATAACAGTACTAAAACCTAGATCATAGGGAATTTTGTGAAGACAGAATGAGTTAAAACACTTAGAACCATGCCTAGCATACATTGAATGATAAGTGTTAATATATTTATTTTATCCAATCACATGAACAAATACACTTTGTTGTTCTTAAGCTAGTTTTGGTTAGGCTTCTGTAACTTGCAATTGACATGACCTCTTGCTCCCACTTCTTCTATGACATCAATATTAATTCCCACCACCTCTCCTGAAAGGCATCTGTTTCTGAGAAGGAATACAACCTAGTGACCATCCCAGATTTCATTATTGCTTGAAGCTCTTATCAATGGCCCAGAGAGGAATTATTGTATTTTCAGATTCCCAGATGGCCACCTCCCATGGACTTCTCCCAGGGAACTTTCTGGACAGGAAGTACAATTATTTGCTTCGAGAGCTGACCGAATGCATAAAAAACCTTAATTGTTTCTTCTTTTTTAAAGAAAATATTGACAAACGACAGTTTTTAAAATTACATATACTTTGAAAAAGTAGTCATTAATAGTACACATTAATTTAAACGAAAAAAGAAAATAAAAATACATTAAAATCAGTAGCTGAAAGAGCCCCATAAAGAAAGATTACAGTAAAATGTAGTTTAAAAATCAGTAAGTTTCATGGCAACCTTAAATGGACCAATTATTCTTTTTTTTTTTTTTTTTGGTTGCAAAAAAAATCAGAGTCAAAATGAAAAGGCTGCCATCATCTATATTTCACTTCTCATTATTTGCCATTTACTCAATTTTAGGCATCAGGAAATTTAGTGTGTGAGAACTCCTGCTGAGCAATATTTCTAAAGTGGGAATAATTGAACTGGACATGAAATCAAAGCCACTATGGAGCAGTCTTTACTCCAGAGGAAAGCCATCTTGATAGGAAAGTCCCCGCTAAAGATCACATCAGTGACTCAGCTCGTCTCTTGGAGCAACAGCTGGATAAAAGACAAAAGGAGAAAAAGACTCAGCCCTAACTGGTTTGGCTCAGTGGATGGAGCATCGGCCTGTGGACTGAAAGGTCCCAGGTTCGATTCCGTTCAAGGACATGTACCTTGGTTGCGGGCACATCCCCAGTAGGGGGAGTGCAAGAGGCAGCTGACTGATGTTTCTCTCTCATCGATGTTTCTAATTCTCTATCCCTCTCCCTCCCTCTCTGTAAAAAATCAATAAAAAAAATTTTTTTTAAAAAGAAAAAGACTCAAATGAAAGACTTTCAAAAATTCTAAATTTTGCTTGCATACAGGATTTATATGGTTCTGATTGGCCTGATGAGGGCCAGTCATATGCCTACCACTAGCCAGTCACTATGACCTTGGACAACCATGCTCTTTTTGACTAGCCTGAGCCATCTACCTGTTCTACTTAACATGAATTGAAGTCAAAGGGTATTGTTTGCCATAAGAAATCAAGTGTATAGAAGAGAAAGTAGTTATATGATTAGCCAAACCTCCAAAAGTTCAGTTGATACAATGAAATATTACGCTGTGATAATAAAAGAAGAAACTGTTATCATTTGCAATGGCATGGATGGACCTGGAGAGTATTTTGCTGATTGAAATAAGCCAGTCAGAGAAAGATAAGTATCACATGATCTCACTGATATGTGGAATCTCATGAACAAAATAAACTGATAAACACAATAGATCCAGAGACATAGAGCCATGGACAGAGTGATGAATTTCAGGGAGCGAGGTTAACTGGGGAATTTGTATGCATATATGCATAGCCCATGAGCACAGACAGCAGTGTGGTGAAGGCTGGGGAAGGGTGGGTATGGGGAGACGGGGGCCAATGAAGAGAAAACACACACACACAAGGGGACACCTGTAATACTTTCAACAATAAAGATAAATTTTTAAAAATAAATGTATCTAACAAAAAAGAAGTAAAAGAGTCAATATATTGCCTGATGCTAGGAAAGCAGTGATATTGCCAAATAGGCTCTATAACAGAGACCCCAAAAAATCTGATCAGAACAAGGACAGAGTGAAGAGAAAGCAGAACCATTTTATGACAATCTTTAAAAGGTGTTTCACATTGAATGCTTTGGGTTTCTTTTAAATTTTTATGTATTGAGTTATATTTATGAATTATGTATCTTCTGAAATATATATTTTTAGTTTTAAAAGTAAATTAAGAGAAAATGATACAAATATATCTAAATTATATTATTAGTCTTAAGGGAAAGATCTGTAGTTGGTAAGTTTTTGTTACTTTTCTCAGGTGACTCCTGGAAGAAAATGTATTTCCAGCTTGAATAACAAAAGAAACAAAGTTTCTTATAGAATATTTCAATTAGAATAGCTATTTCTTTGTATTTAATGGTATTGAATTCAAATTTAATGAAAGCCTGATTTAATTTCATTATGTTTTCTTTAGATATCATTTCTGATGAGTCTTCTATATTTTGATGTTTCATTACTAACACAAGAGATGCTATTTGATAATTTCAATGTAATTGGTAATATTCTGATGACGTTAATTATTTTTAACACCTTATGCAACTTGGTTAAAGCTGTAGAGCCTAACATTTAAAATAGTCCCTCTTAAAGCAGCGGTTCTCAACCTGTGGGTCGCGACCCCTTTGGCGGTCCAATGACCCTTTCACAGGGGTCGCCTAAGACCATCTTGCATATCACATATTTACATTACAATTCATAACAGTAGCAACATTACAGTTACGAAGTAGCAACGAAAATAATTTTATGGTTGGGTCACAACATGAGGAATTGTATTTAAAGGACCAGAAAGTTGAGAACCACTGCTAAAGGAATTTATTTTGCATTTAAAAAATACCTGACACTGATGTAGCTTTTCTAATACAAGTAAAAATCTAAACTTTTCTTATAGATTTTAAGTGCATTTATTTACTTTTTAAATGTTTATTGAATTTATTGGGGTGACATTGATAATAAAATGATATAGCTCTCAGGTGCATAATTCTGTAATACATCATCTGTATATTGTATTGTGTGTTCACCACCCAAAGTGTCTCCTTCCAGCACCATTTATTATCTATCCCTTTATATTTTGAAAGTAATGATTTAATAATGTCCTTCTTCCTCTTAGGATTTGTTTATCAGTACCAGTTTATGAAATATGTATAACAAAATGGTCTTTAAATAATACATAGAATTTGATGCTTGTGGCTAGACTGTACTATATTTTTATGGAAAGAACATAATGAACACCCTTGAACTTGACAGCTTATTTGAGTTTTGGTTCTACTACTTACTAGGATATGTGTCCTTGGATTGACCACAGTTCTAAGAACTTCATTTTGCTTACAACTAAGGTGAAAAGAATAATATTGGGCAATTATTTTGTGTCTTTTAAAGTTATTCATAAAAACAAAGACTGTTAATATCTGTGAATGTAGCCTGTATTTTTTAAAAGGCTATAGAAATTTAAGACAACTTTGTAGCAGTAGTCTTTGCATGACCCTTAATGTTATCTTTGTTCTTGAATTCCAAAATCCCCATGGGGTCTATGGGTTTTTAAAGCCTGAACTTAGGGCAGGTTCTTGTAGAACAGAATAAGAAGAGGGTCTTCTGGCAGGTGTAGAGTCTTGGCTAGAGCATGAGTGCTTGTGAAGTTTTGTAGCAATGTTGGTCCCCTCATTTGCTGACATCGTTACAGCAAACTGAGGGTGGTAGTGCCTCATGACAATTGAGAGAATATTTTTATGTGGAAGATCATTTGTTTTCTTACCAATGTACCACAACAATTCAATGTGGGTCAGGGGGAGGAACAGTCTTTTCAAGCAATAGCACTGGAGCAAATGGATATCCATATTGGAAAATAAATGGCTTGATTTCTACCACATAACAGACTCACAAATTAAGTCAAATTGAACCATAGATCTAAAAGTGAAAATAATAAAGCCTATAGAATAAAATATTGGAATATCAGAATATTGAGACAGATAAATATTTCTGAAAAAGAACATCAAGTGAAGAATTCATATATTAGATTTCATTAAAATAAAGCAAATCTGATGAACAAAAAATATCATTAACAATGAACAAATGCAAGACACAAACAGGGAGATGGTAATCTGACAAATGATTTCTATTTAGCATATATGAAAAAACCTATAAATCAAGAAAAACAGAAAAACCAATTTAAAATGGTAGGAAGAAGATTTGAACTGAAAATACCCCAAAATAAGAAATTCCTATAGCCTGTAAACTTAGACAAAGTGGTCTACATCATTAGTCTCCAGGGAAATGTTAATAAAAATCATAATTAAAGCACTATGCATCCACTAGAATTGCTATTATTAAAAATATGAGAAACATAAATAATGGCAAGAATACTGAATAACTAGAACTCTCATAATATAAAGGTCAACTTGCCCCAGCTCGTTTGCAGCTCAGGACTTACTGCTACTGCTAGAGATAAAGAAATAGTAAAATAGTCATGCTCTAGCCAAAACTTATGAGTCTATGAGAAATAGAGCAAGGCATGTTGTGTGTCACCTTTTTGCGGGTTTTGTGAATAAAAGCTTGCTTCTGCATCTGGTTGGGGCTATAGTGTCAGTTCTCACTTTGGTGGGGGCTGGCGCTGCAGCCAGCTGGCCAGCTCACTCAATAAATCCTCGCTTGCTGCTTAAGACCTAACTAGAGTCAGTGGTCTTATTCTCTCGAATGATGCCTCCACAATACATTGATAGTGGAAATGTAAACTACTTCAATCACTTCAAAAAATGATTTGGCTGAATCTGCTAAAGCTAAGCATAAGCCAGCAATAGTGCCAATATTTCCATTTCTATCCAAGAGAAATAATGCATATGTCTACCAAAAATCATTAAAATATTCATAGCACTTTTATTCAAAGCTTAGTGAAAAAATGAAAACAACTTAAATCTACACAAATAGGAGAATAGATAACCAAACTGCAGAATGCTTACACAACAAATACAACTCAGCAATAAAAAACATACAAACTACCATTATACACAGCAACGTGAATGAACACAGCACAGGAAAATTATATGGATGGGAAAAAGCCATATACAAAAGAATGTATTACATATTATTTCATGTACATAAAGTTAACTAATATATGGTGGAAGTCAGAATAGCCACTGACTCTGAGGAGAGTGTAATACTGACTGCTAAAGAGAATGGGAAAAGCTCTTGCAATAAAATCTTAGGCTAAGTGATGTTTAAATGGGTGACCGGAAACATATACTTTTAAAAATACACCAAGCTGTAGCTGAAACGTGTATACTTTATTGCATGCACATTAACCACATCAAAATATGAGGCACACCTAGAGCAAAAGCTTTTCTATTCACGTCTGCACCCAGATCTCACTGCATTACACTCACAAGTACCAGGCCCTTTGTTTAATCTTAATATTAGTATTTAATCTTATTGGATCTATACTAGTTCTATTTCTTGTTCAAAATCTCCTTTTACTATTCTGACAGTTTCTGAATTTTTAGTTTCACTGGCTTTATGACAAGGTAGGTGCTGTGATTACCTTTCCCTTTCTTGCAAATAAGCACCCAATTGTATTTTGATCCTGGCTGCCCCTTCTACCCAAGTCTACTCTGGCTTCTAGAATTAGCAATATCTTACTCATTATTTCTACTTAACAACTAAGGAAACTGAAGTCTAAAAGTTTAGGAAACCAGTACAAAGTAATATAGCTAACTACCCTCAGAAGGTATATACTAATATGCACAACTCCTTCTCACTTCTCTTTTCAACAAGAAAGTTCTGAGATAATACAACTGTGTTTATAAAATCTGTAGCAGAAGAAAAGAGAGCAGCAATAGTACAAGAAAAGTAGAACAGCTTCTAGTGCAATTTTGGGGGATCATTATTTTAGAAATATGAAAGCTGGCATTTAGAAGTTAAAATGGATTACTAACATTGTCAGTAAATTATGTTATTGTCAGTCAAAAAGTGTAGTTCATGTTTCTAATTCAAATAAATCAATCCAAGCAACAAAACAATATACATAAAAATACTTTCATGCAATTAAATTTCTTTATTTCAAAATAATTTCAATATTGACATCTGTCAATTATTAAATTATTCACTCAACAATTTATAGTTCACTGACTATGTCTTCCATGAACTTATTGAAGTATATGCTGTAAATAAAAATCCAAAATGTGTGCAATTGCCTTCCTTTCTCAGTAGTAGATATAATACAATATTAGCAATTATGACCAAAACATAAAAACATATTCTGTGATCAGAACAGTGAGGGAGGGAGGGAATCTGGCCAGCCAATCAGCAGATTCAAGACTGGTGGTATATGGTGTTGATATTGCAGTCAGATTGCTCAACTTTTGAAATATCCCTTATGAGAAATTGACAAGTGCCATTAAGCATAAAATTTAAAATAATGAAGGCATCTTAAGTTATACATAATCTAGATATGACCTATATTGCTAATGTCCCACCAGCACTGGAAAATTTTCATTAGCAATGCACACAAAAATAGGATCTGATACAATAGCTCTAGAACTATCTTCTGAAAAATGGCAATGATCTTGGGCTAACTTCTCTCATATTGATATCCTCATCTCTGGGAGTGGGGATATCAATTAAAGATGATTGACCCCTGGTAGCCATGCTCTTATGTGACCCTTCCCCTAGCCATACTTGATTAAATCCTGTCATGGATATTAAATCAAAGTCAGACCAGTAAATGTTTTCTAATTTTTAAAATGGAACTGTGAGTCAGTATTTCCTGGTGAAAAGTGTGGTAAAATGTAGAACTCAGGTGTTAAGTGAAGGAAATTGTATTTCCCTAGCATGGTGATCATGATGAACAGAACAGATGTCATATCTCCAGCATGATAAAGAACTGAACTGAATTATTGGGAAGGGAAAGTATATGAGCAGGGAGGGAGAAGAAATGAGAGAAAAGAAGACCTCACAGAGTTCAGTGATCTGTTTAGAGTAGTTCATGATGTTCAATTGCATACTTTCCCAACCTATTAGCTAATGGTTTAACCCTTCTCTGAATACCCAACTTGCTTACGTTTTTTAAATTGGTTGCTATTACCTGCAACTTAATTCAAGAGCATCTTCTTGTCATTAAATGTAAGTCAAGAGAATGCTACTTGAAAAAAGAAACCCATTTAAGTTATAGCTCTATGAGACAGTGGGGACGAGAAGAAAGGGAACAGAAAGAGGAAATGGAGATTTGTGTTCCTATTTCCTCCATCTGGGACAAAGCCTATGGGTGAGTGAGGGAAGACTCAAGAGCCGAGGGCCCTTTTCTGCTCCATATTGAAGCATTTGGAGAAGACGTCTGTGTAGTACATTGAGCTCCAACTTGGTACATATCAGATTAGTTAGGGAAGTAGAACAATGTGACCAGAGACAGAAAGGCTTTAGCTGGCATTCGTAAAATGCCCATAGGTCCAGCCATTCCTGGAGAAGGGCTATGAGACAAGTGAACCCAAGATCATTGCCATTATTTAGTTGAAAGGCCATGGACCTACTATAATGAAAAAAACCCCTGTCATAGAAACTGGGGTTCTGGCCACAGAGCCTGTAATGGTAGATAGGGAGAGGAATCTGAGGGGAATAAGGACTCAAAAAGAGGGATACATCCATTGCTTCCCTTAAGTATTGTTTTAGCCAAAGGATGGACTGTTCAGTAACTGAGCATAGACTATGGTATCTGAATCCAGCAGGGCACCCTGCAATCAGGGCATAGGGGCTGTTTATCTGGAAAACAGAGGAGCAAGCATGGTAAGTTATAATATAGACATAATCTTTGAAAATAAGAAGGAAATTGGAAGATTATAAAATAAGAACCCAGAGAGGCTGAATTTTATTCTCAAGGGAGAGCTATTGCTTACACTGTCAGAGCAGTATAGGTTTTAACAAATAGGTCTCAAATTAATTTTTCCCCTCCTCTCTCTACTTCTTTTCCTACTGACCAGTAGATAAGAACATGCTATGAAGATTATATCAGTTACAGACAATTAAAGGATATATATTTTTCTATGTATATCTGAATATAGTGGGACCAGAAATATTCTTGTTGTTTTGTCCCTAACTAATGCCATGTTTTGTGAAAAGCCCCCCATGCTCTTTAGCAGGGTTTAATTTAAAACACAGTCTATTAAGACAATCTAATGAACCCTTTTGTTTAATGCTTTGTTTCTTTTGGATAAAATGTTCAGTCTCCTCTTCCCTTAGTCTCTTCCACTTTGATGGTATTAATACTACAGGGAAGAATATGTCTTACAAAGATTCCAATCACAATAGAATTCTTAGGGCCCTAGCTGGTATTGCTCAGTGGATAGAGCATTGGCCTGCAGACTGAAGGGTCCTGGGTTCAATTCTGGTCAAAGGCATATGCCCAGGTTGTGGGTTTGATCCCCAGTGGGGGGGCGTGAAGGAGGCAGCTGTGCAATGATTCCCTCTCAACATTGATGTTTCTATCTCCCTCTCCCTCTCCCTTCTTCTCTGAAATCAATAAAAATATACCTTAAAAAATAGAATTCTTGGGCATAGTGTGCCCTGGCACTCTTTCCAATAGTTCTTAAAATTGGAAGAGGGGACTAGAAGGAGAGGTCACAGTGATGCTATGTGAAAAGAACTTAACCACTATTGCTAGCTTTAATGATGGAGAAAGCGGCCATGAGCAAAGGTATCTGGGCCACCTCTAGCGGCTGGAAAAGAAAAAGAAACGGACCCTCCCCTAGAACCTCATTATGAAATGCAGAACTCCCAACATTTTGTATTTATCTGAATGAGACTCATAGAAGACTTCTGACCTCTAGAACTGTAGGCTAATAACTTCATGTTGTTTAAGCAGCTGAGTCTGAGGTAATTTATTATACCACCAATAGGAAACTAATCCCATGACTTAAATTGATAAACCTAAGGTATTACCCCTCATCTACCCCTCTACTTTTTTTTGCCCATGTTGTTTCTACTCTGATCATTTCTTTAATTAGTAATTGAAAGCCCTAGATTTAAAATCTATACCTAGATTTAAAAGGAACACAATGACTAAAATATTAGTTTTTCTATTTGAAAATAAGTCCAGAAAAACAGGATTGAGTAGAAAAACATCTCAAACTAATGGAAACATGAGTCTTTTAAAACTGTATTCTCAACTCAACGAGCCATGCTTATCTTTGCCTCCCTTTTCCAGAAACAACTGAGACTTGACTCTTTAAAATAAACAATGTTCTCAGGTTTTGAGCTATCGCTGACTATGATCCGACCAGTGTAGTGTGCCTGCTGGGTCAGTAGACAGCTGTTGTGTTATTTATTTGTAGGCTCCCGGACTACATGTTATGCCTGAAAAATATTACGCAAAGCTGTTGTTTCCTTTGCTCTGTAGTCTGCCCACAGAGTAAATTCTTAGACAATGAGATCGTATTTCTTTGGCAGGAAGTAAACATTCAAGATAGCTCATGTCAGGAAAAAATTCTGCACAAAGTTTGAACAGTAAAATGATGCCCCCTAAAAATGCAACTCTGTCCTGTTAAACACAACACTAGTGTTAATGTGGATCTGAAAACAAATGGTGACCACTCAGGAAGAGGATTTCATTACTCAAAATAGACCAATCTGGCTGTTTGTTAATAGAGCAAGAGATTATTACAGCTGGTCTCTTGTCTTTTTGGATGCCCAATAAAATAGACACTAGTGCTTGAAGGTTCTCTTAAATAGCAACGATTAAATGACAGGTGACAACAGATTGAAATGATAGCTATTTTAAATCAAGACAGATGGCTTTCTACATTTTAGGTGGGAATGGATGTATAGATTATTGTTCTGGCCAGATTTCAATAATTGTAGATTATGTAAAGTTGTAATACTGACGCAAGATGGGTAGACAGGAAAACATTTTACAAAAAAATTTGAGAATTGTGTTTCAACATACAACGAGCAAATATATAACCTGCCCTACCCCTAAATATTTGGCATCATAGAAGAGTGCTTTGAAAAATCAAGTAAGTTCAGGTACTTCAAATATTATGTATGTAATCGTCAAAGGCATAGGATTGATTTAAAATGGATTCAGTTATTTGATGAACAGAGATTGCATGTTGCCCTGTGCTTAGCATCCTGCCAGGCAAGGGCAACACCAGGATGAACTCTGACATAGTCTTTCCCCATGAGAACAGTGGGAAGGAATCAGACACACACATAAATATTTTTTAGTGTGAACATTCAAATATGCATTTATTTAAGATAGTCAGTTGCAGCAAATGTGTTGAGTTGATTATGGGATTTGGAGAATCTATTAGATTAAATAGATAAGAAATTTAAATTACACTATAAACTAAAAAGTAATATAAATTTAATATCTTTTTGGATCGCAGTTCCCAAATCATGTCTCGCAATGATCAAGATAATATACCTGAATGCACATCCATTCATTCAATAATTATAGGAGCTTGAAGAATTTGTGATCTAAAAAGCTTGAAATTCTAAATCAGAAACTGTATTATATGGCTCAATAAAAAACCTATAAATCTTTTATACTATGTATCAAATGCCTAATGCCGAGCTCTTCTTCAGACGTTTCAGAGAACAATGCTGAATTGTAGGCTGACAGATGTCTAACTTCAGAGTTGACAAGATTTTTGATAAATATAGCTACTATTATATTCAAAGTATAGCCTATAATCCTCTCAATGCAGAGAAAAACACATGTAATAAGACTTGGCACAAAGTATTGGGAATGGGAAAGAGGAGAGAAAAGCTTATATGCTATTAAAGTTGTAACAATTTTTAATATCAAAGAACAGACAAAAGATTCACTTTCTGTTCAAGAAACAAAATATAAACTCTCTTGTCTTTGCATTCAGATAAAAAATCAGCAATTAAATATTAGCTCTATGGAACCCTCAATAGTTTTTTTTTAATTTAAATAGTTCATTTAAATCCTGCAGCAATATTATTGTCCCATCATTCTTTTTAAAAAATCTGTTTTCACTGATTTTTTAGAGAGAGAGGAAGGAGAGAGAAAGACAGAGAGAATCATAAATGGGAGAGAGAAACATGGGTTGGCTGCTTCCTGTACACGCCAAATCGGGGACTGAGCCGGACACTTACTCAGGTGCCCTGACTGGAAAGTGAACCAGCAACCTTTGCCCGCATGGATGACACTCAACCAACTGAGCCACACCGGCCAGGGCCATTGTCCCATCATCCTTAAACTTGACATCATAAATCACAAGAGAAAAAGTGATCCACAGCTTCAATGCAATGCCTATCAAAATTCCAATGGCATTTTCCACAGAAATAGAACAAACAATCCCAACATTTGTATGAAAACACAAAATACCCCAAATAGCTAAAGTAATCTTGAGGAAGAAATGAAACTGGAGACATGACACTTCTTGATTTGGACTATATTACAATGTTATAGTAATCAAATTAGCATGGCACTGGCATAAAAGAAGACACATAGATCAATTGAATGTTGAGAGACAGAGTTGGGTATGTGTGAGTGTGTTAGAGGAAAGATTATGTTCCATTATTTGGCATTCTACAAAAGAGGCTTCTAGCCCTGGTCGGCATTGCTCAGTAGCTGGAGCATCTGACCACAAACCTAAGGGTCTCAAGTTTAATTTTGGTGAAGGGCACGTGCCTGGGTTGCAGGTGCCCCATTCTGATTTGGACCCATTCAGGAAGCAACCAATTGATATGGCTCTCTCACATCGATGTTTCTCTCTTTCACCTCTCTCCTCCTACCCCCCCCCCCCCCCCCCCCCCCCCCCCCCCCCCCCCCCGTCTAAAAGCAATGGGAAAAATATCCTCCAGTGAGGATTAACAACAACAAAAGAGGGTTCTAGCAGTGGAAGCACTTAGAAATCCTCTTCTCTTTCAACTCTGGTCCTTAATCTGTGTGTAATGACAGAGGGGATCATATTCATGGGAGGAAGAGACTGTGTGCAAGCATAATCAGTGAAAAAATTAGTATAGATGTGTCTCTGACTAGAGTCATAATTGAAGACTTTTTTTAAAAAGAGAAAGCAGTAAAAAGCCAAAAAGACACATTTGGTATCTGTTTATGCAAATAAAGCTGTTATAAGTCCTTAGTTTGAAGCCTAGCCAAAAAAAGCAAAGCCTCAAAAGGGACATATTATGTGAACACCACAGGGTGCTAACAGTTCTGAAGAGTCGGAACTGCATGCAGAAACATAATAAAAATCGGGGATGCAGCCCACCGTTGTCAAATAATCTACCGTCCTAAGCCAAGTGCTTATTGTAACACTTGGAAAAGAACAGTCAATGACACCTGTCTCTGTCACAGTTGCTGGCCCTCTGAAGTGAGTCTACTAATGTATTCCTGATAGATCTACCCCCTCCCGCCCCCTAATAAAGCATAAAGCCCCCAAACAAATATTTTTTAAGCATCTGCAAAAGAAGATACAGTTGGATTCCTTCGTGGATTTCCTACCTTCCATTTTTGTTTGTGTTGATTTCAGGGCATCTGTCTTTCTTTAGTCTGAACCCGCTGAGCCATATCTTTCCCTCATCATGTATGGGGAAATATGTCATGTTTGGCCCTGACTCCTTCGAAGGCAGTCAGGATATCTCAACCTCACCCCTGCTTCTGCTGGGCTGTGTCCTGAGCCCTCAAGGTTAGACACAGCCTGTCATCCCTACAGTGACAAAGGGAGAATGTTTTGTGTTGCTTACCCTTTGGGACAGGCTGGGTGGACCTAGAAAATATTATGCTAAGTGAAATAAGCCAAACTGAGAAAGAAAGGTATCAATGATTACACTTATTTGTGGAATCTAATGAACAAAATGAACAGACCAACAAAATAAGATCTCAGCGTGGAGGCATGGAACAGACCGATATACCTCAATATAGGGTTGGGGAATGAGAAGAGATAAACAAAAGAACTTATATACGTATATGCAGAGCCCAGGGACATGGGCAATAGGGCAGTGAAGATGGGGGAGGTTGGTAGGGACTGGGAGGAGTGGGGAGAGTTCAGTCAAAAATGTGAATATTCCCAGGAAACATATTTTACTCACTGTGAGGATTAACCTTCTAAGAAAGAGAGCCATCTGACCATAGAACTGCTTTGGGAAAGCATGGACTCCTTGAAACTGGAAGTATTGACAGGGAAGCTGGGCTGCCATCTGTCTGGAATATAATATGGATTTCAACCTTGGCAGGGAGTTTGACTCAATGTCATCTGAGGGCAGTTCTCTCCTTTAAGATTCTTATCATTCTACTGCAGTCACTTTAATTGTCATATATTTATGGAAACTGGATTGCGTCTCGGTTTTATGATTATCTATCCTGAAACTGCATTTGCTAGTTTAAAAGCAGTATAACCGCATGCTGGGAGAAGACTTATTTGAAATGTTTATATTGAAATTGAAATCACATCTTTGGAAGAATTTATAGTTTTTAATTTCTACACTTGGAAAAGCATCTCTCAGTAGAAAATAATGAATGGAAAATATCTCATTAAATATATTCTATTGCTGCATCTCTGAGCAAAATGCCAAAAACTCCAGGGAGGACTCTGGCAAAATACATTGCTATGGAGAAGGTATTTATCGTAAACTGATTTTTACTTTGCAGTCACTTTTACCTTTCAACATTAAAAACCAGTTAGTATAGATTTATTTTTGTTTATACAGCATCTATACTCTAGCTACCACTTCTAAGTTATTATTAGTGACATTACAAGAAAATAGGACCTGTGCTTCTTAGCAATGAATCCTCCCTGCATTTCCACTCCCTCATTCTCTTTGAAATGATAGAAACATCACACACATTGTTTTTTCTTTTAACAGCAAAGAAACTCAGATGCTGAACACCCTTAGGTACAAAAAGGTTTTTATTCACTGAGGAAGAATAAGAAAGAAAATATGATGAATCATTGCAACTAGGTTTATGAACATTTTACTGAGTATTAGAAATCACTTCAGTTAGGTATACAGGGTGGGGCAAAATACCTTTACAGTTGTTTGTATGGAAAATAATACAATAATAAATAAATAATAATATAAGAATAAAACTGCATAGACATGTATTATAGAATTGTACATTTAAAACTTACATATTTTTATTAACCAATGTCACCCCAATAAATTCAATTAAAAAAAAAGAAGAGATTCTGTGTTTCTCAGACTCACTGCTTTTGCTCCACCCTATAATGCTATATACCTTTGGTTAACTTTCTTCAAAAAAATAAAAATAAAATAAACTGGTTTTCTAGTTGAACATTATTTTTAACGTTCTGCGTGTATATGTACGTGTGGGGGATAGTATATATTTATTATTTATTCTGAGTCCTGCATATCTGGCTGAGTTTACTTTCTCTTCTTTTATGTGGAAATCTTCAAACATTATGGAAAAGGGAAATCTGTAAATTTGCTTAAGATCAAGTTTTTGCTAGCCAAAATTATCTTTCAAGCTATGGTATTACATACATTAAAGAAAACAAAATGTCACTCCCTGAGAGCCTTAGATGCTCACCCCTGCATCTTTGATACAGAGCTTTAAGGAGATATAGAATACATTTTCCTATAATTCTCTATGACTTACATGTTTCATAATTTTAAAGGAGTAGGTAATAATCATTACTTAATTTCCAGAGTAGGAAAAACAGACCAAACAATATCTCAGTACTTTATTAAGGAATATCTTTTTTTAAAATATATTTTTATTGATATTTTACAGAGAGGAAGGGAGAGGGAGAGTTAGAAACATCCATGAGAGAGAAACATCGATCAGCTGTCTCCTGCATACCCCCTACTGGGGATGTGCCCGAAACCCAGGTACATGCCCTTGACCGGAATCGAACCTGGGACCTTTCAGTCCACAAGCCAACGCTCTATCCACTGAGCCAAACCTGTCTGGGCATTAAGGAACATCTTGAGCATAGTGGCGGTGGGTCGGTTGTAGGTTGGCAACTCATGAGGTAGACTCTACCAAGAGAATCTGTGTAACACAGAGATGGAAGCTCCTTCTGAAATTGGCTGCATAATCAGCCCATAGTTTATTAAGGCACTGGGGAAATTGGAATACATATGGAATCATGAAGGCAGTCTATCCTTTCGGGAGGCTACCTGGTAGACAGAGCTTGATGTCAAAGTAACATTAGACTTCAGACATAAAAAAGGCAACAAAAGGAGCAATAATTCCTTCAGGTCTATTTTGCACAATTTCACCAGGGTCGTCTATAAAGTATACAGAGTGGAAAGATATAGTGTGTAACCCAGAGAAGCTGGCACACAGCCACCAAAAAGATTGCTTATACTGGCTTGACCATATGCAAGAGACAAATTATATCAGGCTATCAAACACCTGCTGTCAAATGAGCAGAAGTAGTGCAACTATAGGCAATGCAGCCTGAAGAATAGCTACAGAGTTACCTTGAAGCTGAGTCCTAAGGATACTAAAACACATGACCTGGAAAGCAAACATGGAAGATCCAGCTCATTTTAACAAGGGTCTTCCATTCACCAATTTCCAAGGTACTTACAGCACATTCCTCACATCTTTGCACCCTATCAAAGGCAATGGAGAGAAAGAGGAAGAGAGGATGTGTTTCTGCCCTATAATCCAGGTGATACTGAAGCAGAATGATGAAATAATTTTAACACAAACTGAGATGCTTTGTGAGTGGAAAGGATACCATTAATAATTATTCTAGGTTTGCCCTGGCTGTGTGGCTCAATTGGTTGAAGCAATACCCCATATACCAAAAAAAAGGGACATGCTTGATTCCAGGGCACATACCTAGGCTGTGGGCTCAATCTCTGGTCATGGAGCATATGGAAAGCAACAGTTTGATGTTTCTCTTTCACATTGATGTTTCCCTCTCCCTCCCTCTCTTCAAAAATCAATAAACATACCCTCAGGTGAGGATTAAAATAATTATTCTGGGGCAACATGTGTAAAGCAGGACTACATCCACAAAACAGGGCAATGGCCATATGCATAATCTGTGCTTAAATAATAAAACATCAGGTGAATTATATCTGAAATAATAGAGGGGGGAAAAAAACTGAAACAGGACTAAAAGAGCATATTGTTCAAATAAGCTTATGCCCTTAAATTAGAAAAACTCAACAGCAGTGAAAAATTAAACAAGTCACTTTAGCACCAACTGGGACAGCTAGACATAATACATAGTAAAGAAGCATTAAGCCACTGTGCACTTACAAGAATGGCCAAAATTCAAAACACTGGGGTCTCCAAATGGTGAAGAGTATGTGGACACACAAGAACTCTCATTCATGGCTTGTGGGAATGCAAAGTGGAACAAACAATTTGGAAGACAGTTTGCTAGTGTCTTAAAAAGCTAAACATATTTTTTACCATATAATCCAGCAATTATGCTTCTTAGTATATGCCCAAATGGATTGAAAACTTATGTCCACATGAAATCCTATGCACAAATGTTTACAGCTGCTTTGTTCATAACTGAGAAAAACAAGCAAACAATCAAGATGTCCTTCAGTACCTAAATGGGTAAGTAAACTGTGGTGCATTCATACTACGGAATATTATTCAGCAATAAAAAGAAATGGGCTAGCAAGCAACAAAAAGACAAGTATATTACTAAGTGAAACAAAGCCAATCTGAAAAGGCTACATGCTGTATGATTCCAACTATATGACATTCTGGAAAAGGCACAACTCAAAAATATCAGTGGTTGTCAGGGGCCCAAGGCAGAGGGAAGGAGGGATAAATAGTCAGAACATAAAGGATTTTTAGGGCAATGAAGCAATTCTGTATAATACTATAATGATGGATGCATGTCATTATACATTTATTAAAACCCATAGAATGAAGAGTGAACCCTAATTTAGAGTATGAACCATCATTAAAAATAATGTGTCAATAATGGCTCATCAACTCTGACAGATGTACCACACTACACAGGATGCTAATAACAGAAGACGCTGGGGGTTAGAGGGAGAGGGCATATGTAAATTATGTGCTTTCTAATCAAAATTTTTCTAAATCTGAAGCTGCTCTATAATGAAATCTATTGATTTCAGAAAGAGGATATCAAGTTTTGAAATATTATCATGCATGATAGTCGGAGGAAACCAAAGAGCCTGCCTACAGGCCTCAAGTGTCCCAAGGCAGCACCATGGCACAGATGTATGAATGGAATAAAGAGCTGGAAGGAAGAAAGTAGTTTTCTCCCCATTGATTTTTAGGGAGAGAAAGGGAGGGTGGAGGCAGAAGAGAAAAAGAGAGAAACATCTATGTGAGGGAGACACATCGATTGGTTGCCTCCTGGGTTGGGGAATGGTAGGTGCCTTTGAGCAGCGGGAATTAAATCCTGCAACTCTCTGGTGTGCTGGCTGACACTTTAACCACTAAGCCAAGAGAAAGATTTTTTTTAAAGTTTAACTAAATAAAAGATCCAACTGCGCTTGCTTGAGAAACTTCTTTGGGGACTTACATAGGCTACAATTAGTCCCAATAACATGCTTGGCGTTTATGACACATAAGTAAGTTGCTGTAACTAGATTCACGTTGCATTGCCTTCTCCATCCCTTGCCATCGCTGTTTAGAGAGGTTCCAACAATACAGTGTATCTCTGCATTCAGAGGCAAAATAAAAAAGAGGAAGTTAGAGAAAATCCACCGGAACAGGTATTATTAAGAGAAAAGGCAGAGATTTAGGCCGGAATAAACCAGAAGAACTGTAGATCACCTAGAACCCACTAGAGCACAACACCCCATAAAACTTTCTGCGATGAGGGAAATGTTTCATATCCATGCGGTCAAATATAGTGCCCACTAGCCACACGGAGCTTGACATATGGCTAGTGTGACTGAGGAAATGGATTTTTAATTTAATTTTAATTAAGCTGCATGTGGCTACTTACTTCATAATTGACAATGCAGCACTATAAAATAGAATGCACGCACCTGATATATGCAAGTATCTGATATGGTACACAAAGTCCTTGCATGTGAGGTGCTTGACAAAAACCCAGGTGGAAGCTTTGTTAAAAAACCTAGGTAAAAGTTTTTAGTTGAAAATTTAGGGACAGAACTTAGGTAAAGGGGTAAGA
This sequence comes from Murina feae, assembly GCA_004026665.1. NCBI lineage: Eukaryota > Metazoa > Chordata > Mammalia > Chiroptera > Vespertilionidae > Murina > Murina feae. The sequence continues at coordinate 17,534 of PVJC01008083.1, read as the reverse complement.
TTTGAGATAAATAGGTTTGAATGGTCTGCATAGAATCAAAACTGAAATTTAAAAAAAAAAAAAAGACTGAATTTGAATGACTGACTGCCCACAGTAAGAAATTTGGAGAACTAAAAGAAGTACCCAGAGCAGGAAAAGCAGACTACTTGCCAATTTATTAAATGTTAACATACTATTTGTGGTCTTAGCCTATTTCTCTCCTTCCTCTCTGGTTGCGCTTTTCAGCTGCTCTTCGGTTTCCTATAATTGGATGTTTTCTCTAGGTTTTGGTTTTATCAATTAGAGAATCCACCCTGCCTGCTAATAAGGTTTCTTCTTTTTTACACCCAAATCTCTCTTTTTTCTATTTTCCTTTAAATATGTCTCAATATCTTTCTTCAGGTCAGGTTATACCAAATTCACTTCTGCTTCCACTCCCAGTCCCTGCAAGAAGGTAGAGATACATATAGTGTTTATTCTTCCTACCAAAAGCCATTGCTGATTGCTTTCACTGCTTTATAAAGCTCCTTGTGTGCATGAAAGTTATTTTGTACAGAGTTACTTGTGCATTAGACTGGGAAATTTCAGCTCTCTTTCAACTCCATTAGCCAGTAGGTAAAATACAAAAACTAGCTTCCTCGGCATTTAAGAATAAGGCCACTGGACTCAGGCTGTAGGATTATATTATTCTTTCAACCACTTCTCCACAGAGGTAGGATATAACTCAGAGGGTAGCTATGCTTTCACCGAGAGAAAATACATGCAAAGTGCTTGGAATATCTTGGCACACAATATCTATCTATATAAAGGCTAATATGCTAAGTGTTTGTCAGACAGGTAGCTATGACACGCACTGAATACCAGGGGGCAGATGCTCAATGTGGGAGCTGATGACGCGCACTGGCCATTCGGTGCTATGAACCTGGCTCCAACAAAGCAACGCCCGGCTTCCTCTCCCTAGTGGCTAGCCTCCTTGGAGTTTCTTCAGCCCAGGAACACGGCTTGCTTTATAGCCAGGTACAAACATTTCACACTTTAACCAAATGTCTATGAAGCGTTTTCCGGTGCCTCATCTCATTTGATCCTCACAGAAGTCCTGGAGTAGGTAGATAGGAGAGTTGGTGGATTCCTATTTTCTTTTCATTGGCTGGAAAATGGAGATTTAGAAAGCTTAGAAACTTGACCCAACTAAAAAGGAGAAAGAAATTGTCGACTTTGAAAATGACTGCAGGTTTTCTCACTGCACAGAATATAGTCAAACACTGTTGCAGCTAAATAGTTTACCCTTTGTTCTCCCTGCGTGCTCTACAATAATAATCTGCTTTGTGTTGATATTTACTGTCATGTTGCTAACAATTACCTGAAAGAGAAGGTGAGGTGCTTCACTGGGCTGGAAAAAGTTTAGCTAAATTAGAAAGTCTGTCTAATTATGAAAGTTTATTCTACATATATAAAAGGCTAAATTGACTCTCACATGTGCAATACCTATAAAGCTCTCACTGACGCCAATGCACACGTGTGTTTTGTTCTGTCATTGTCGATAGTGCATTTGGTTGACACTTCTAATATAGAGAAAGGGTGAATAGCGACACTAAAATATTTTTTTTCTAATTAATTTTCTTTCAATGTGCACAAATCCATGCACCGAGCCACTAGTATGTTCAATAACTTTTTTTATTATGTTATATGTATTCAGAATATATATTTTATTAAAACTAAAATGACATAATTATTTTATGTACCTCTAAGAAAGGGGGAAATCCCTGGCAAACTATACTATGAAATATCATTGACTAAAAGAACTATGCCAATTTCAAAGATGTTCACATGTTAGAAGACATGGATCTCAGAATTGAGGATATATGGCAGCATTTGTGGCACTGAACACGTAAAAGTTACGATGGTTTCCATGAATGACTGGGATCCATTCTTACCAGAAACACAGCTGTGAGATCCTGTATGAAAGTGGACAGCATGGGTTCAGAGAGCACTCAGAGAATAGTGTTTTTCATACTGTGGGCTCTGAATAAATCCCTGCTCTATTACTTACCAATGGTGTACCCTTGGACAAGGTTAGCTTCCGCACCCTGTAGCTGTAACATGGTAATCATGACAATTCTTACTCTTAAGAGCCTGTACTCAGTGGCAGCAATGTCCATGAAGCCCTCAGTAGAGTGCCTGGCAAATATCAGTACTCAGCAATTACTACTTGCAGGCCCTTTGCAGCAGCACAGTGCTATCGCTGTAAACCAAACAGCTTCCCTGAACCCCAGATCTCAGTGAAACACAATTGCTGGTCCTGATGACTAAGTCTTAGAGATACTGACACACATGCCTCAACTTCTCAATTTTACTTTTAGATATAAATTTTACTATATTTAACACATTTTTTTTTGTGGGAAATGAGTAAAATCGGGTCCACCAGAGAGACTGTCAATGGACATGAGGAAACATACATTGGAACCTCTAGCTAGAACCGGCAAAAATAAAAATGTTTTACATCGTTGTCGTGTGTGTGCCGCTCATAAACTACGCAGTGAAATGTGGTACATGTGCAAGTTTTGTAATGTACCTCTGCACAAAGGAAAGTATTTCGAACGCTACCACACAGTGAAGCATGTGATTTGGCGAGAAAATGCCCAATCACAAAGTGTTAAAAATAAATCTTTATTGTTCAGATTATTAAACATAGTTTTTATGGGTTTTTTTACCCACATAGCTCTCCTCCATCTGGTTCCCACCCCACCTCATGCCCTTACCCTCCCCCCCGCCCCCCGCCACTGTCCTCATCCATAGGTGTAAGATTTTTGTGCAGTCTCTTCTCGCACCCCTCACACCCGCTTCCCCCTGAGAATTGTCAGTCCATTCTTTTTCTATCCCCCTGCTTCTATTATATTCACCAGTTTATTCTGTTAACCAGATTTTTTTTATTGACTTAATTTTTAGATTCACTTGCTGATAGATATTTATTCATTGTCACTTTGTTGTTCATAATTTTTATCTTTACTTTTTTCTTCTTCTTCCTTTTTGTAGGTAGAGCACAGAAGGTTTATCTCGGTGCAGTGGCTGATGCAATGCTGTGAGCACACTCCAGCAGTTCAGATCTTTCTGGCAAACCAGGATGATGGAAACGCCTGCCTGAGCCCCTCCTAGAGCCACGTACACAGTACCCCGACCTTTATGTTTATTGGCTCCCTAAGAAGACATTCTATGATTGGCCACCTCCACTATATATACTGCTGTATTTCCTCAATAAAATTAGACCTGCGTCACAGAACCTGGTCTCCAGAGTCGTGCATGCAAGCGTCCTAGCACTGAGGGGCTCCATCGTCCTCACCCCTGGGAGACCCCCTGCTTCACTCTTCTTAAAGAATACCCTTTAGCATTTCATATAATCCTGGTTTGGTGGTGATGAACTCCTTTAGCTTTTACTTATCTGTGAAGCTCTTTATCTGACTTCTAATTCTAAATGGTAGCTTTGCTGGGTAATCTTGGTTGTAGGTTCTTGCTGTTCATCACTGTGAATATTTCTTGCTACTCCCTTCTGGCCTGCATGGTTTCTATTGAGAAATTAGCTGACAGTCGTATGGGTACTCCCTTGTAGGTAACTAACTGTTTTTCTCTTGCTGCTTTTAAGATTCTCTCTTTGTCTTTTGCCCTTGCATTTTAATTCTGATGTGTCTTGGTGTGGTCCTCTTTGGATTCCTTTTGTTTGGGGTTCTCTTTGCTTCCTGGACTTGTAAGTCTATTTCTTTCACCAGGTAGGGGAAGTTTTCTGTCATTATATCTTCAAATAGGCTTTTAATATCTTGCTCTCTCTCTTCTTCTGGCACCCCTATAATTCGGATGTTGGTACATTTGAAGTTATCATATCTTCATATTTTTGGATTCATTTTTCTTTTAGTTTTTCAGGATGGGTATTTTTTCTTCCTCATACTTCAAATCCTTGAATTGATTCTTGTGATTCTCTAGTCTGCTGTTGGATCTCTGTATATTATTATTTATTTCAGTCAGTTTATGTTTAATTTCTGATTGGTCCTTTTCCATTTTTTTTTGGTATTCTCATTAAGATCATTGAAGGTCTCTCTAAGTTCCTTGGAGGTTCATAGAAGATTCTTGAGTACCTTTATAACTGTGGTTTTGAACTCTATCCAGTAGTTTGCTTTCCTCCTTTTCTTTCATTTGTGGCCTGTTTCTTTGTGTCCACATTTTGGCTGTTTACCTGTGTTGATAGTGACTTTTTGTGGTAGATGTCCTATTGGGTCCAGTGACTCACCCTCTCCAATCATCTGAGGTGGACACTCTTGGTGTACCCTTTTGTGGGCTGGGTGCACAGTCTTGTTGTAGTTAAGCCTTGATTGCTGTTGGTATCACTGGGAGGAAATAACCTTTAGGCCAATTGACTGCCAGGACCTGCTGTGTCTATAGTGGAAGAACTTCTGTGCAGGAGACACCTTTATGGGGCAGAACTTGCTTCAGTGGGGTTTTGATGCTCACTGAGTCTGCCTCTTGAGTGTGTCACATATGGATCTGAGGATTTGCAATCTGGTATCTGACCACTGGGTACACTGGCTCCTGGATCTCCAAGGAGGTGCAAAGTCAGCTGATGTGTGAGTTCACCCAGTAGGAGCTACAGAAAGATCTACAGATTTTTCCTCCTTGTCTGACGTTTGGAACTTTTGGAGCTCTCTGACCCAACTGCAGTTTGTTAGCTTAAGCTGCAGGAGGACAGGTGATTTATTTGTGCTGCTGCGCACAGCTTGGGTGGGGTTGTAAATTGGGTGGGGCGGGGTCTCAGAGAATCACCAGGGCAGAGCAAACAGTGATGGCTATCTGTAAGCTGTCTTTGAGTTTCGGCGTCCCCAAGTACCCGCGTCTGGAGTCCCGTGCCCCCATAGTAACAATGATTCCTGTGAGCAGCTCTGTGAAAAAGCCACCCTTGCTTTCTGACCTGATGCCAAGCAACCCAGTTCCTCCCTGTAGGAGTCTGGGTCTCCAGAATCTCACTGGAAATGAGTTCAGTGCAGTTGGGAGCTTGTATTTCCCTTCTGATTGAAAAAAAAAACTGCATACCTAGGTGCCACCATTTTGTGTGCCTTCATACCTCTGTTCTTGGCACCGCCGCACCTTCTACCCAGTCTCAATGTGCTGTTTTCTTTCCTTCTAGTTGTAGAACTTTCACTCAGTCAGCTTTCCCTCATTCTGGATGATGACCGTTTTGTCTATTAGTTGTAGTTTTAATGTGGTTGTGAAGGGCAGCACATACAGGCATATATATATACCTTATGCTGTCATCTCGGTTCTCCTAAATTTTACATATATATATATGTAAAATTTATATATATATATATATATATATATATATATATATATATATATATATATATTTATTGTTTAAAGTATGACATGTGTCCCCCTTTTTTCCCCATTGACCCTCTCCACACCACACCTGCCCTCCTTCAGGCCTTTGCCACAGTATTGTCTATATTCATGGGTTATGCATATCATCATATAGAATAAAAGGGTAATATGCAAATTGACCCTAATGGCAGAATGGCTGGGAACGACTGGTCGCTCTGATGCATATTGATGCATGGGGTAGACACTCAATGCAGCAGATACCCCCTGGTGGTCAGTGCGCTCCCACAGGGGGAGTTCCACTTAGCCACAAGCTGGGCTGATGACTGTGAGGACAGCGGATGTGGTGAGAGCCTGTCCAGCATCCTCTGTAACACTAAGGATGTCTTACTGACAGCTTAGGCCCGCTCCCCATGGGCTCCCAGGCTGCCAGGGGGATGTCTGACTGCCAGCTTAGGTCTGATCCCCACAGGCTTGGCTGAGGGACACCCCTCCCCCTCCGAGTGCATGAATTTTTATGCACCATCCCTCTAGTATGCTTACAAATTCTTTGGTTAATCTCTCCCTATCCACCCCCTAACCCTTGCCTTCCCTCTGAGATTCCTCAGTCTGTTCCATGCTTTCATGTGTCTGGATCTATTTTGTTCATCAGTTTATTTTTTTCATTAGATTTCATGTATGAAATATTTTTGAAAGCCTATGTATTAGTGTGTGTGTGTGTGTGTGTGTGTGTGGAGAGAGAGAGAGAGAGAGAGAGAGAGAGAGAGAGAGAGAGAGAGAGAGAGAGAAATTTGTCTGTGGAACTCCTGGTTTTGGTTGTTGTTGTTTCATAGCCTGAATTCCTGTCCTATGAGAATTTCAAACATATTTCAAACAAAGAAAAAATTGCCCCTAACAAATAAAAATAAAGGTAAATGGGAAAGAGCTTAGATTTTAAAATATTAAATCATTATAGTTAGAATTGAAAATATTTTATATCATTTTTATTAATAAAATTATGATTATAAGGTTGAAATAAGAACATTTTGATTAATTTAATGCATATCCCTGACATGTTTCCATGTGTGGGGTTTGAGGGTGGGAAAGAGAACTTTGCGCATTATGATACATTACTATATTTAAGAGCAATTTGTCTCACAGCATCCAGTAAATGACTTACACTGACATAAAGCAAGTTAGTATACTATTAAGTATCATAAATCATCATATTTGGTAGTTGGTATATATCTGAAACATTAATGGAGCTTGAATTTGTTTCAGGTGTTTGGAACTCATTGCATTCACTCCACATTACACATTATACAGAGAGAGAAATATAATTCCAAGTAAGAAAATGTATTAACCATTTGTTTTCCATGCACACTATAGTGAGTGCTAAACAAATGCTAGAATAAGCATATAGTTTGGTGTCTAAAACATTGTTTCATATCCAGAAAGAGGGTACCAAGATGGTTGCTCCTGCTGTTACAGCCACACCCATTCTGAATTGTCAGGGCCTGAACAGCACTCCATATTAAATATTTTAAAATTTTCAACCTTGACAAAAGATGCTAGACTTTTAAATTAGGATAAAGGACTGTTTGAATTTTTAAAAAAGCAACTATATTAGAGTAGGTTTTACTGTATCAACCCTGGGGCTGTCTGCAGTGAGAAAGACCAAATAGGACCTACCTCAAAACGGAAGGAAAAACTGTAGGAGGAATTGGAAAATCAATCAAAAGACAATATAACATAACCCACCCAAAAGAGGGCGAGCATTTTGGAGGGCTGGCAATGTATTATAGAGATTGAGGCTGCTGTGAAATCAGTACATCATGTGAGGAGGTACATGATATCAGCCTGTCTCATTACTAGGGATACTAACTTTGATCATTTAGCTAAGCTGGTTTCTTCCAGGTTTCTCCACAGTAAATGGAAGTTTATCTGTTTGGGAGTTAATGATGGAATTCCTATGCTGACTTCTCTCAAGATGGCCTTTGCTTTGCTGGGGAACTTCAGGTGATTGAAACATCATTTCCATGGCCCTTGGTTAGTCAAAGGCCTTGAATAGAGACCAAAGTTCTTCAGAATCATTCTTTTCAATGTAATTTACCAATTTTTAAAAAATTACCCCTTTAGCAGATCTGGGTGGTGAGAGGATTCTCCTAGAGAATCTGGTAGAGTATGGAAATCAGCAATGAGAGGGCAGGGAAGGGGAAAAGAGTGGTGTATGAAACTCATTGGACGAATTTGGTCAGTAAGAAGAAATGTCAGATAAACATCTATGGAATAATTAGAAGAAAGTGGGTTCACAACAGATGCAGCAGAGCTGGTCAATCCTATATAATAAGAGAGAAACATGCAAATTAACTGTCCCACTGCTATGCTCAAGCCACGCCCACAAGCCAATGAGGAGTGAGTGTGCAAATTAACCTGACAAAGATGGTGGGTAATTTGCATACAGAGCAGAGTAGGAGACCCAGCAAATTGGGGGGACATGGCTCCCTCAGTTGCTCCCTCAGTCGCTCCCTTGGGGGGATGTGGCTTCCTCAGTCACCAGACAGAGAGCAGAGCAGGAGAGCCAGAGGCTTGGGGGGACATGGCTCCCTCGGTTGGGGAAAACCCAGAGGATGTGGAGCACCAGTAATTCTGGGAATAGTAGTTTTGGTGGCCAGACGCAGAAGCCCAGAGCACAGGGAGCACCAGGAATCAAAGTTCTGGTGGCAGATGGATCTCCTAGACACTAGAGCAAAGTGAGCCTGGAGCAAGTTACTGTTGTGATGGGAGATGGAGGGAAAGCAAAGGTGAGAGACATAAGTAAAATCAGAGTGTCTAGGAAAAATTAAAGGGAAGATACCCTAAAACTTCCAGGAAATCTCCACCAATGAAGCAAAGAAAAAAAAAAGCCTCTATTATTCTGTGAGCAACAAACCAAACTGGGTTGAGGGTCTCAGACAATTTGCTCATATAATTGCAAAGACAGATAGAAACTCCCGGATTGAGAGGGTGCATGTCAGGCTGAGAGATTGCCCCTTCCAAACCGCGCCCCCCCCACCCCCGCAACCCGCCGCAGTGCATGAATCTTAGTGCACCAGCCCTTAGTATTCTTATAACACAATGATGGAAATCCTCACTAGTCTTCCAAGTAAACTGTGAAAGAATGCCAATACATGAAATGCTAGCAGTTTCCCCAGTTGAAGACTGAGTCAGCATTGCTTACCATCTCTCTGGGGCTATCGGCACTACATTTTTAACAACGTCATATTGTGACTACCTATATCACCCTGAGACACTAATGAGATGAGATGGCAGTTTCCTCTTAAAGTCTCCAAAGCCATGCAAATGTGTGCAGCTGGGAATTTTAGCATCCGATCACAGTTATTCCCCTATCCCCCACCCCCAAATAACATAAAACACTGCACAGGAGACAGTAAAATAACAAACATACAAATGAATGAAATGAACAACCAAAGAACACTAACAGTTGAAAAACCACAACAAATTACTTTACTGAGAAAAACTTGCATAAAATGAAACAAAACATCATGGCCCATCCTTATGGTACGTTTTAGTCTAAGATTAATTGTTCTGCCAGTGTGCGTATGCGTGTGCGTGTGTGTAAGTATGATAAACACTTTTATACTCTGTTTACAATTTGTTTGAATTTAGATTTTGAGTCCCTAAATGCCAGTGACTCTTTATATTAATTGGAAAAGACAATGAAGGAGGCAAGTATCTCTCTCTCTCTGCGTTTTAATAAAGCTTTGAAAACTATAATTTAACAAATTATTTTATGTTGGAAAGTTTTATTAGCATTTGCTCCACGGAATAGTCAATGAGAGCCCCCGTAAGTGGGGTCTTTCCAAAAGACTAAGGTATCGTTAGCTGTGAAATAAGAATTTATTTGCTGAAAGTGCCTTTCCATTTTTAGAAACCATACTGTAAGCCTCTGCCTTTATAGGTAAGAAAACATAAGGCCATTGAGATTAAATATTGCCCCAAGGATATGTACTAAGTTACAGAAATTATATCAGAGAAGACAGAGTAGAAGAAATATTCATTTGGTGCTATGGTGGCACTATTTCTTAAGTTTCACTTAGTGCTACCTCTTAAATACCACTTCTCCTTCAGGGGTTATATAATTTTTATGTGCACAAAATATCCTGTGCTGTATTAATTTCCTCATTTTATATATGTAAAAATTAAGGATTAATGAGATGAAATAACTCATTCAAATTTATGCAGTGAGGAAGTAGCTGACCCAAGGTTTCCAATTGACCTTAGTCATCAAATATTATGTTATTATAAAATGAAAATTATGATTCTATATAATATGTCATATCACACAAAAATCTGGTGATCTTTCTCATAAACTTCAACTCCACAAATCACTACTTGCCTATTTTTAAGCAAAGAAAAAAAAACTTTATTTCTTCAAAAAATCTTTTAAAGTTTTTACATAGAAAAAAATATTTATATTTTTGAGAGTTTCGTGATTATGATAGCCTCTGTCCTGTTAAATGGTTTTATAAAATAAATCATGCTGGACAAATTAGCTCAGTAACATTGTTGAGAGGAGAGTGAGAAATGGGGGAGTCTGAATGCTGTGACAGAGAAATGGTGCTTCCTGCCATGAGATGAGAACTAAATTCATCTCCAAGCCCTCACATGCCTGGGTTTTAAGGATCAAACATAATGTCAAGCATCTAATGAAGTGATTTTCTTGAGGAAGCCAAACTGCAAGCCAGGACTCACCTGTGCTTTTAACAGCCTGATTTTATGCAGAACTAAAAAGCATGAGATGACAACTTGGCCATTAAATACAAAAGCAGTGGCTTTGATTATTGGAGGAAAAGAAAATAACATATTCTGGAAACTCTACCATATTTAATTCCTTATATGCTGTTTAATCATTGATGCAAATACATTTCCACAGTCCCCAGCTCTGTATAGGCATATCTTCAAGTCAGCAATCACACAAGAGATGAAATCAGTGCACTCTGAGGCAGCACACCGAGGATGTGCTATGGAGCTGCCTTTATTTGATCAAATTCAGCTCATGTTTGAATGGTCTTTGTCAACCTCGGGCCTGAGTAATGATAGAAACAGTCTCTGTTGGGGAATTAGGTAAATTCAACCTGACTGCACAGGTGGTGCAGGTGTGGGGGAAAGATTATAACTGGAAGTCATTAAGTATTCTACTGTGAAGATCAGATAACTTACCATTTGGAGACATGATTGGAATAAAGGCAAAATTAATTAATTGAACCAAGAAACCCATCATTTACACTGGGATCATAGTAAAGGCTGAAGAGATACTTGGAGGGCACTTCGCAGTGGCCTCACTATTCAAGCAATTGGGAGTGTGAAAGAAGAAGAAATTCACATTGTCTTGTTCTGTTTGAATATTTTTGTATGATTTTTGCAAGTAAATATTATCACATTACTCTATAATAATGAAGTTTTGATAACAGAAAGAATAAAAGGATATATAAAAACAAGGTCATGTTATTTATAATTACTATGCTTTGGTGTGAAATATGTAATTTTGAATTAAGTTGAGCTAGGATTCTTTTCACATACCTAATAATACAAAATGATTAACCGGAAGAAAGAAATTAAGTCTTCATTGGCTTCTTAGTTTCCCCCCCCTTTTCTTTCTGCTTGTTCTAGAAGCCATAGGAATTTATAAAAAGAGTTGTGCAAACTTTCCTAATATCTATTTATGTAAAATGGCTCTAAAAATCCAGGGTCCCTGCTGTGCAAGAGAAATTTATAAATTCACAATCCATGTTTCATATTATAGGGAAATGCCATATTATGACAGAGTACCTTAGAACAAAGTATAGTAAGTTCCATTTTTGTAAACCCAATGGTGTTTTTTATATATCTGCTTCTTTCCATAATTACTTGGGCACTAGATCCCAAGATCATATGTAATACCAATAGTAGTAATTTCTTCTTTCAACTAGAAACCCTTATTAATGTGTCATTTTCTTACCATTACATTTAAGCAGCTACACACGCTACAGGTGAGAATAGGTTATGTTACACAATTTATAAGGATGAATTTTTCTACTTTTGACTATTTCTTTTGTCAATTATCTCTAGTAAGTACCCAAACTTGTTACACTAAGTCAACAGAGATTGAAACTGTTCTGTGACTTAATTTGTTCAGATAAAAAGAAATAAAACTATGAAAATCTATATTAAGTGTACCGCAACCCCTAACATCCAACCAAAAGATATTATAAAGTTATACACAAAAAGGACTGAACCTAGGGCATGAAATGGAGGAGGAAAATTCTCAAATTAAGGATTGGCAAGTGGTTTGCCTTTTTGAGAACTCCCTTCGTTTCAGTAAAAACTATAAATATAACTTCATATCCTATTTTCTCATTAAAACAAGTCAAGTTATTTGATATACAAAAATGGCCTCATTGTAACTACAATATGTGTCCCAATAGGAAAACCGAGAGCAAGTATCAGCAAAATAATTTATTTGGAACAATTTCCTATTTCTGTGAAGCCTTCTATGAAGGCTAATTATCCATTAGTATGAGCAGGACTGTACCTTTCTAATAACTGTCACCAGGTAGGACATTAGCAGAACATGGATTTTGCTTCCCAGTGGAAAATCTGAGATCATTTATTAATTATTTATGAAATTCAAATATAATCTCTTATGTAGGGAACCTAATGAAGGTGATAAATTCAAGCAGTTCCAGCTTAAACAGTGGTTGCTTTTAACTGGCAACAGAAGCATACATGTGGCCTCCATTAATGATGCCGCTCATCCTGCTTTCTGCGTTTCATTAAATCACCCCTTTAGCTAATAGACATATTTTATGTGAGACATGAAAGTCCACCATAATCACTGAGGCGTGATCATCATGTACTGCAAAAAGATTCCAGACTCTCTACGTAGTGGTTTAAATATATGATCAATAATCCTCACAGGATCCCTGTAAAGTAGCAGATTAAGACATTTGTATTCACAAGGTTAAGTGTCATGCAGCTAGAGAAGTAAATGGCAGGTTTTAGGATTAAAAACTAGGTCACCGTGGTTCTGAAGCCTTCACTTGTTCCATTTCACCGTCATTACTGATAAATTCTCACTGAGCTCTGGCTATGCGCAGCACCATTTGTTAGCTATTTGCAGTACAGAGCGGTAAGAAATTGTCCTCGCCTCTAAGGAACTTACAACCTAGTTGTGGAAACAAGGTACAAACATGAAGAAACATCAGCATATGAGGACCTCTCAGAGCTGTTTTGTGGGGGTGAAGGAGGTCGAGTCTCCATAGGAAAAGACCACAGAGGAAGTTAATAACAGAGGATGCCACATATCACACCATATTATGCGGTTGCTTCAGGACATCTGTTTAGAGTACAGGTGAGGGGGAAAAATTACACACTTAGAAATAAATGGCAGGCTAGACAAGCTGTCTAGCTTGTCAACGGTAAACTTTGACTCTTCATCCGTGGCTCCTTACCTTTCTGCCATGCTCAGCTGGTCTGGCTGGTGTGTTTCCACTCCTAGGAGCCTCGAACACACTCCTTAGCTCGTCAAGGGCGATGGAGAAGCGCTCTATCCTGCGCCGACCACTCACAGAGTCCTCCTTCAGCACTTGGGGCCAGCTGCATTCCCTGGCATTGTCACTCTCATCCTCAGGGCCCTTCTCTTCAGGCTCCGAGCTCAACACCTCTTCTGCAGCACCCGGCAGACTGGGGGCATCTGCAGGCCCAGGTGCTGACGTGACCTCTCTCTCAGCTTCAAGCAATTTGCTTTCTCGGGGCTGGAAGAGCTTGCAACGACTGCCCCCAGGACAACACTCACTTCTCTGGTAATCGCTGGATTCCCATTTCTGCCTCAGGAGGTTCAGGGAGCCCTTCTGCATTGGGAACAGGGGTGGTTCCAGGTTGTCCTGCAACATCAAAAGTCCTTTCATCAGTAATATGCTCAGGTGTATGAGCCATTTTCAAAACATTGTGTAGGAGTGCCAGCTCTTGGAATTTGTGCTTCAGTGTAGAAATGCAGCTTTGCTATACAATTTCTGACTCTTGACTTGACCCTACAACGTTGCCGCAGTCCAGAAGGAGATGACCGAGAGGACTGCTTTGTACACCGATAGTATTGGAGGAGGTGAGTGAGAGAGTGTGACCACTGATTGCCCTTCAAGCTGGACCTGAGCCATCAGAGGCTGCTCACTCCCTCCCCTGCGTTTGGAATGTATGTTCGGCTCACTATATGCACTAGAAGCCATTTCAAGGAAGTGACCTTGAGAGAGTAACGTGTTGTTGAGACCTTTCGTACTGTATAGATGATGGAATCCCATTAAGAGCTCTGTATAAATATGTATCTGGCAAGCTGGTGCAGAGAAGTATTTGTTATGTGGCCACTCAAGACAAGTCCTGTGTGTAGGTTCTCTTGCTTACTGAAAACACCATCTACCAATCTGGAGTGGTCTGTTCTTTCTGTATATCTCCCATTTTAATCCCAACAGTGTCACAATGAGTTCGTTGCTACTATTATCAATTTTTTGCAGAGCCTGGATTAAAAAACACCTCGGAGTACCTCTACAATCTGCTCACTTAACCGCTGGAGAGTAATGTCCCTTTGCACGTTAAGTGTCCAATTCACATCTCATTGTGAAAATCAATTCGGATTTTACCTTTTGCGGACTTTGAGGTTAGTAGGACAAAAATCAAATGGCAAAATGTACGATTAACAGAAACACAGACATACACACACACAAATATCGTAGACAGCAAATCATACACTATCATGAAATTTTGCTACAGAAAGAGCTACTTTCTGTTCTAACCCAGAAATTCTACACAGTAAATTTGGGGATTTAAAAATAAATTTTGTTCTTGAGAGATGATGCATTTTCCTGGAAAAGTATCCACCCAGTGAGTACAGTAAATGACACTTAGATTAAGACCTGGAATTATCTCAAAGGTCAACTAACACAGTATATGCAGACTTCTGTGCAAACCACATAGTGTGCTATGACAAACAATTTCTGCATGGGAGTCAGTGCACATATAACATTAATATATATAAAAGAAGCAAACTGTTGTTTTTATTAAATAATACTTTTTCTTACTATGTGAAATGTCTGGTGATATTGTCTACTCTGATATGCTTTAGTTTTTTAAAAAAAGTGTTTGCTATCCACTAAGTTGATTTAATGGTCTACTAATGGTTCATGAACTGTTGGCTAGCTCTATACTTACAGCAGGAGTTCAATCACAGGTTGAATTTTACTAACTGTGTTACCTTGTAAAAGCTTCATTGGTAAAAGCCATTTATATACTAGTGACCCACTGGGTGAAATTCATGCACGTGGGGGGGTGGGCATTTCCCTCAGGCCGGCCTGCACCCTCTCCAATCTGGGACATCTTGAGGGATGTCTGACTAACGGGGTAGGCCCAATCCCCTAAACCGGCAGTCAGACATCTCTCTCGCAATCCAGGCTGCTGGCTCTTAACTGCTCACCTGCCTGCCTGCCTGATCACCCCTAACCACTCTGCCTGCCAACCTGCTCACCCCCACCTGCCCCCCCACACTGGCCTGATTGCCCCTAACTGCCTCTGCCTCGACCCCACCACCATGGCTTTGTCCTGAAGAATGTCTGGAAGGTCTCCCAATTTAATTAGCATATTACCCTTTTATTAATATACTAGGGGATTCCTCAGCCCAGCCTGCCCCCTCTCACATATTGGGAGGCCTCTGGGGGTGTTCTACTTATGGCTTAGGCCCATCTCCCAGCTCCCCTTGGGTCCTAAGCTGCAGTTTGGCCTCCCTTTGTGGGAGGTGACCAGGCTAATTGGGGGAAGCCACCAGCCTCATTACCCTGCTGCTGCAGCCACTGCCAGTCACCGCAGCCACCAAGGTATTTTCATAAACATGGACTCCAGTCCCTTTACCATGAAGAAATGACAACTTTCTTTAGGCATTTTTAAGATGTGTCTTCCATAGGATATGGCATTTCTTTCTTTCCTTTTTTTTATCCTCACCTGAGGATATGTTTCCATTGATTTTTAGAGAATGTGGAAGAAAAGGGAAAGACAGAGAGAAACATTAAAGTGAGAGGAACACTTTCATTGGTTGCCTCCCGCATATGCCCTGACCTGGTCCTCGGTCATGGAGGAGCCTGCAACCTAGGTACGTGCCCTCGGTCAGAATTGAACCCAGACCCTGCAGTCAGCAGGCTGAGGCATTATGCACTAAACCAAACCAAAGATATGACATTTCTTAGCCCTCCAGCAGTGGACCTTAATTTTTTTTTTCTCCAGGAGTGTGGTGGAAAAACCCTAGATCGTCTTTATGGATTTTTATTACTCAAGTTACTAAGAATATTACCAGTGGCATACAGGGAGCTTAGCCAATGAGTAGTAAGAAAAGGTGTTTCCTCTGTAGTTCACTCCAATCACCAGCTCCACCCCTGCCCAGGCCTATAAGCTCTGGCCAAGGCTGCAGGCCTAGGCAGGGGACCCCCAGACCCTTGTTATCACTGGCTCTGCCCCTGCCCAGGCCTGCAGTCTCTGCCTAAGGCTGCAGGCCTGGGAAGAATACTCCAAAGCCCCTCCAATCACCGGCTTCACAGAGCTCAGGCCTCTGTGATCACTGGCTCTGATCCTGCCCCCTGCCATCGCTGGCTCTGCCCTTGCCCCACTGACAGCCTCTGGCCAAGGCTGCAGGCCTGGCCAAGGGACCCCTGCTTTGCTGGTTACACCAGTGCCCAGACCCCTGTGATCACAGGCTCTGAACCTGCCCCTCCGATTGCTGGCTCTGCAGAGCCCAGGCCCCTGCAATCTCTAGCCTTGCCCCTGCCCAGGCCTGAAGCCACTGGCCCAGGCCTTATGCCTGGGTAGGGCACCCTCACACCCCTCCCATCACTGGCTCCACCTCTGCCCCCTACTATTGTGTTTCTGCCCCTGCCCCCTCTGATCTCCTGTTTCAACCCTTGAATCCCCCCTCCCCCACCATCTGCCTGGCTAACAGGCCTGACCACTTTAGTGTCAGGGCTGAGCCAATCTGGGCACCGCCACCTTGTGGCCATGGAGGCGGCCATCTTTGTGATGCCTAATTTGCATATTACTCTTTTATTAGATAGGATATATATATATTTATATATATCATGGCTTAATTTTGAGAAATACATTAGATAATGTATATAAAACTCCATGTGTATTAGAGCTCACCTCCCCTAAGAGCTGTTAACTGAACTCCCAGCCCCACTGCTGGCTAAAGCAACATCATTTTAATTACTCAAATATTTATGCTACACATGAGTCTCATATAGGAGTGCTTAGGAGAAGAAAGAGGTTGTTTTAAGCCACAAATTCAAGCTGAACAGATTGAAATATTTGGCTGTAATAATTTAACTAATTAATAAGTTTGGGTTAGTCACTTATTATAGAGTGTCTCAATAATACAGTAGACTCAAACAAGGCCTAAATATCTGTTTGGGAAACTGATCAACATATGTTGAGAATTTAACCAACATATGCTGCAAATGTCTGTGTCTCATGAGTAAATGAACTTTGGAAAAGATCTTATTAACAAGAGAATGATTGAGACATTTTCACAGCTGGTAATAATGACTTCATAAGATTATTTAATGAAAAAAAAATTTCTGAGTCAACTTTGCATAGCTAGGAATGAAAAGCTAAGGGGGAGAAAAATTGGCAAGTGGAAAAGGGAAATCATTTTTCTGCTACAGAGAAGGAGATTCTAATATTTAAAACTTATTTGGAACTTCTGGTTCTAGATAAAGGTGGAATAAACTTAATTTTATTTATCAGACTAGGGGCCCGGTGCACAAAAATTTGTGCACTCGGGGTGGAGGGAGTCCCTCAGCCTGGCCTGCCCCCTCTCACAGTCTGGGACCCCTCAGTGGATATCCTATGATGGCCCCAGTCTGCCAGGCGCCTTTTGTGTATGTGTGTGTGTGTGTGTGTGTATCACCACTGGGGACCTGCCCCCAGCTGCATCAGAGGCTCAGAGCAGGTGTGTCTACCTGCTGGGGGCCTGCCCCCAGGCACACCGTGGAGGCTTGGAGCAGGCACCCCCTCTATGTTGATCTCTCAGATTCTTGCCCTCCCCTGCATGTTGTTCTCTTTTTTGAGCGTGGCCAGGGCTGGGTGCGGCCTGCCTCCCAAGCTTGCCTACTGCCCATCTTCCTCCAGCCACCAGAAAGCAGGGAAAA